>PVHY01019555.1:0-27132 GCA_004024945.1 Uropsilus gracilis | reverse complement strand
ACGCCGAGCCCGGAGGGACTTCGGAGGCGCAGGAAGACGGAGCCGAGGCGCTCGCGTCCTCGGGCGGGTCTCCGGGAGCGAGTGCCCAGCGGCCAGCTGACCCGAGCCCCGCGGGTGGACCCCAGCGCCCCCCAGAGCTGTCTTCGGACGCGGGGGCCCGGCACCCCGCCGAGCGGGCAGAGTCGCTCGGCACCCGCTTCTCGCTTGGGGACCTCTACTTCTGCGCGTCCCAGCTGGAGGCGCCTGGGGACCGGCCGGCGCCCAGGCGGGAGGCGGCGCCCGGCGGCGCAGCCGGCGAGTCGGAGTCCCGCCCCTCCGCGGCCAGCACGGGCGAGCCCAGCCCCTGCGCGGCCTTCTGGGCACCGCGGCCCCCGCCCGCCGACAGCCAGCCCGGCTGGCCGCTCCGCCGGCGCGGGCCCAAGGGGGCCATGGCGCGCCTGGACCCCGCGCGGCTGCCTCGCCACTGGGTGCGCCCGAGGACCGAGATCCTGGTGCAGGACTTGGAGCTGTGCCCTCTGGAGGCCTACCGCGAGCGCCCGCGAAGCCACAAGACGGGGATCCCCGCTGAGCCCCAAGACCTGAGCACCCAGGTCTCCCCCAAAGCTTCCGCCCCTCTCCTGCCCGGCCTTTCTTTGTACTCCTTGCAAGGCGGTACCCCTCTCGAACTCACCTCGGCCAGCTTGGACCCACAGTCACCAGTCTTGGAGGCAAAGTCCCCCCTCTCCCCGGGGGACGCCCTCCGCTTTCACCGCAGGCATCCAGTGCTCCCTGACAAAGCCCACAGCCCCAAGCTGTGGCCCGGTGCCAAGTGGCCCACCGGTTTGGAGGGGGAGGCCGAGTTGCTGGATGAGCTGTGGGCAGGCCGCAGCCGCATCCCTGCCCTGGGCCAGGAGGGCCCGGATCCTCACACATGGCCCCATCCTGCCATCCTGGAGGCCACGTCGCAGGTCCAGTGGAATCGCATCCTGCTGCCAGAAACAGTGAAGCTGGTGCCCGGCGTGCGCATGTGGGATCCGGCCACCCGCGTGCTGCTCAACTCTGCTGAATCTGAACCCCAGCTGGAGGATCGGGAAGGCAGCGCCTCTGTCCCCCTCGAGCAGCACCCCATCCAGACCCTTGCCCCCAAGCCCGAGATGACCGTGGCCCAGATTACGGGGTACGCAGCAGCGCCAGAAGGGTGGTCAGTTTTCCCCAAGCTCCTGCCCCATTCTGAGCCCTGAACCTCCACGGTCCTCCGACTGCTGGCTAGAAATAAATGGCCCAGTGACCTTAAGAATGGACAGGGGAGCTCTGTCAGTTTCTTCCAAACGTGTGTTCTTGCATTGGCCCATGATGGGCCGTCCTGCAGGCCTAGAAAAGGATAGCCGTGGACGCCAGAGGATAGCCTCGTGACCGTCCTGAGGAGACCCTTTGGAGGTCAAGGCTGTTCCCCAGCAGAGATGTTCCTGCCACCCGTCCTCCACCCCACAGAGTTGCAGGCTGGGGGCTGCCTGTGGGGTGCTGAGGAAGGGTGCAGTGCTGCTTACGCACAAACTGACCCAAAGCCAGGCACGGTGGTGCACGCCTTTGAGCGCAGTCTTAGGGTGTGGCTGAGACTAGGAATTGCTTGAGTCCCGGGGTTGGAGACCTGCCTGGTGCAACGTAGCAAGACCTAGTCTCAAAAAATAGCTGGACGTGGTAATCTCAGCGTGCCTGTAATCCCAGCCACCTGGGAGGCTGAGGCTGGGGATTGGTTGAGTTGGTGGGAACTCTGGCAACATGAGCCTGTGGTTCCCCAAGCAACAAAGTGAGACCTAGTCTCAAAAAAAAAAAAAAAAAGAAAGAAAGAAACTCTGATCCAAAAACATGAGGAATTCGATTTTTTTTCAATGGGTCCTTCCGTTTTAAAGACTGTTTTCTGATCACGCTTTCTTTGATTTATTTCATCCATTCCTGACTCATATTTGCGAACATTTATATTAAACTTTAAGAGACACTCAACTTTTTAAAAAAAAAATCAGAACTGGTTTATTCATAAGAAAGTTGCATATTTGTGGACATAATTAATTAATTAAAAATTAATTAGTCTCAAACCTGAGAACTCAAGCGATCCCTGGCCTCCCAGTGCTTGGATTACGAGTGTGTGCAACCACGCCTAGCTTGAGTCTTTATTTCTGAATCTTTGCTAACGTCCTTGGCTTTAACCCCTTGGCCTCAGAAAAGCTGCATTGACTGTCTGCTTCCTCATTCCCATAGTAACTGGCTCTGTACTTCATTTGGAGTAAACATGATGGCAAGCACCTCTTCACTCAATTCCATTCATACCCTCCCAGCTCACAGTGTTGAAAATCAACAGAAGAAATACCCAGAGGAAGTCACCCCAGCATTAAGAGACATTCCTAGCAGCAAAGCAAATGTTTTCTGGCAGCCAAAAAACATTCTTTTTTCTTTTGGGACTAGGTCTCAATATTTTTGCCTGTGGAACTGCAGGCTCACGTTGCCCGTGGTACCACAGACTCAAGCAATCCCCAGCCTCAGTCCCCAGAGCAACATAGTGAGACCAGGTCTCGAAAAAGCAGCCAGGTGCTGTGGCAGGTGCCTGTAATCCCAGCTACCTGGGAGACTGAGGCTGGGGATTGCTTGAGTCTGCAGGATCGGGACTACCCCATGCAACATAGATCGACCTAGTCCCAAAACAAACAAACAAATAGATAAACAAGTAAGTTTTGGCAATGGCATCTATGAATTTGCCACCATTTTTCCTGCGGCTTGAGACAATGTAATGCTGGGTGGGAAGCCTCTTGACCTCAGGTTCTTCTGTACTGACCAGGGACCCTGAGGAGTCCGATGAGCAAGTCCCCACCAGGGAACTGCGGGGTGGGGGGGGTGGGGAGAGGAGAAGATGCTGGAAAAGGCCCTTTGGTCCAGGCACCACCTACAGCCGCTCCATCCCCAACTCCACGGGCCTCAAGAAGCTTGCTTTCCAGCTGCTCCAACTCCTGGTGCTCTAGTAAGTACCTTAGATGGCAAATACGAGTTTCTTGGGGCAACCAATTCGGCCTAAGCTGACCAAGGAGTAAATGGGCTATTGATTAACTCCCCCCCTCCCCCGCTAGCAGTTTATATGAGGTAATCCCGCTGGGAGCAGGATTTAAGGAGGCACCGGAGTCCCTGAATCCAAACCTGTGCTTGAGCAAGGCTGAGAGTGGGGAGCTCCTTAAATTCTAACTCCGCACCTACCCTGTGGCCCTCCTCGACCCCGCCAAGCCTGTCAGTCCTTGCTGCGCTGCGGGCTTGCCTCCAGCGGGTGGGCCAGCTGTCTCGGCTATGTCCCCCAGGCCTCGGCTTAGCACCTGGGGCCTGGGCGCCAGCTTTGTCTTCGCTCTTCTTTTCCTCCTGCACAGACTGCGTGTGCAGCTCCGTGGTATGTCTCACCTTTGGAACCCCCAGCTCTGCTCCACAGACCTGACTGGGAAGACAGCGGTAGTGACCGGGGCCAACAGCGGTGAGTGCTCCTCCCTGTGGTCACCTCACCAGGGAACTCAGCCTCTACCAGGGTCAGCTGGGGATGACCCCTTGCTCTGTGGTGCTATTCACCACCTGCCCCAACGGCCCTCCCACAGGCTTGGGGAAGGCTGTGGCCCTGGAACTAGCCCGCCGAGGGGCCTGCGTGATCCTTGCCTGCCGCAGTCATCAACGTGGACAGCAAGCCCTGGCTGAGATCCAGGCAGCCACCAAGGGCACCAGCCGTGTCCTGCTCGGTGAGGTGGACATGAGCTCTCTGACCTCCATCAGGAGCTTTGTCCAGTGGCTGCTGCGGGAGCATCCTGAGATACACCTGCTGGTGAATAACGCTGCAGTCAGTGGTATGTGCCCCGCCCCCTTACCTCTCCCCAGAGCTTTCTAGAAGCCTCCAATCCTAGCTCAGGGACCCCAAACCAGGCACCCCCCCCAAACCTAACCTATCCATCCCGTTGAAGCTCTTGACTTCATACACTGCACTGGAAAACCTGTCCCACATTCAAGCCTCAGACTTCCTTGCCCCCTCTTTCCGGCTCAGCTCAGCTATCCCTGTGCTGTGGATCCCGCCTGACACTTTCACCTTCTGAGTGACAGGGGTCTCTCAGCCCCTTGGACACATCTTGTTCCTGTACTGACCTAGCTTTGTGAGAACAGCTGCTGGCTGTGCACCTTTTTTTTTTTTTAGACTCGGTCTCGCTATTTTTGCCCGTGGAACCGCAGGCTCATGTTGCCTGGGGTACCACGGACTCAAGCCATCCCCAGCCTCAGCTTCCCAGGTAGCTGGGATGACAGGCATGCACCACCACGCCCAGCTATTTTTTTGGAACTAGGTCTCGCTACGGGCCCCAGGCAGGACTCGAACCGCGATCCCTAGCCCTGGCCACTTCATAGACTGAAGCTTACAGGCACGAGCCACTGTGCCCGGCAATGTGCTTCTTTATTCTTCTTTATTTATTTTTTGGAGACTAGGTCTCGCTATGCTGCCTGGGATAGTCCTGATCCTGTGGACCAAAGTGATCCCAGGCCTCTTGCCTCCCAGTGCTTGGACTACAGGCACACACCTCTGCGCCTGGCGTTGTGCGCCTCTTTAGTCTGTAGATCACCATGTCTGCAAATTGGGACTCCATTGCCTTCTTTTAGAAGAATTTTTTCTCTAAGAAACTGGCTAAGTATCAAGGTCGGGCATGGTGGCGCATGCCTGTAAGCGGCAGCCTAGGCAGCCACAGCAGGGCCCAGGGATTGCGGTTTGAGTCCCACTGGGGGCACATAGCGAGACCTAGTTCCAAAAAAATAGCTGGGCGTGGTGGCACGTGCCTGTAATCCCAGCTACCTGGGAGGCTGAGGCTGGGGATTGCTTGAGTCTGTGGTACTCTGAGCAACATGAGCCTGCGGTTCCATGGGCAAAAATAGCGAGATCTAGTCTCGAAAAAAAAAAAAAAAGAAACTGGCTGAGTATCACCTGCCCATTTTTCACTTTTGATTCCTAACTGTAGGACTCAGAGGAGTTTTACATTTTGACAACTACTGTCATATGCTCTTGTGGCGCTGCTACTGAATCTCAGTATCCTTCCTCTCCCCAGATCTATCTTGTCTCCCTTTCACCACTCAACACCTGTATTTCCTTCCTTCCTTTCTTCCTTCCTCCCTTCCTTTCTCCCTCCCTCCTTCTTCCTTCCTTCCCTCCTCCCTCCCTTCCTTCCTTCTTCTTCTTCTTCTTCTTTTTTTTTTTTTTTTTGAGACTAGGTCTTGCTATTTTTGCCTGTGGAACCACAGGCTCTCATTGCATGGGGTACCACAGACTCAAGCCATCCCCAGCCTCAGCTTCCCAGGTAGCTGGGATTATAGGCGTGCTCCACCACACCCAGCTATTTTTTTGGAACTAGGGCTCGCTACGGGCCCCAGGCGGGAACCGCAATCCCTAGCCCCGGCCGCTTCATAGGCTGAAGCTTACAGGCACACACCACTGTGCTTGGCTGTTTTCTTTCTTTCTTTTTCTTTCTTTTTTTTTTTTTGAGACTAGGTCTTGCTATGTTGCCCAGGGTACCACAGACTCAAGTTGCCTGGGGTACCATGAACTCAAGCGATTCCCAGCCTCAGCCTCCCAGGTAGCTGGGATTACAGGCTCTTGCCACAGTACCCAGCTGATTTTTCAAGACCAGGTCTTGCTATGTTGCCCGGGGTAGTCTTGAATCTGCAGACTCAAGCGATCCCTGGCCTCTTGCTTCCCAGCACTTGGACAACAGGTGTGTACCACCACACCCGGCTCCAACATCTGTGTTTTCATCTCCTTCCAGGCTTACCCAAGATACTTACCCCGGAGGGCCTTGAACTAACCTTTGCAACCAACTACCTCGGGCCCTTCCTGCTCACCAACCTGCTACGAGGTACGGAAGGCTGGGGGTCTAGATCTGGGTTGCCTCTATGTCTCCACAACCCTGGATTCTTGTGTTGACTGTCTTCCGTGGCCACCTCTCCCTCCTCGGTGGCTCAGGTGCTTGATGAGTGATGACCTAGGACATTTTGGTTGCACGTGGTACAGAATCCACATGGCATCCCTCAGGAGGCGGAGGCCAGTAATGGAGTCAGCCAAGCCAAAATACAAACAGCAAGGAAGATAGGAGACCCCACCGCTCCTTCCCCCAGGCTCAAGTTGGAGCCAGACCAGTGGAGTCAGCCTTCTCAGCAACGGTCTCTTCAGGGAGGCAGCTCACACCCCAGGAACATGGCCTCCTGCTCTCAAAGAGCTCACCTCCTTCTCCTCCTCCTCCTCCTCTTCTTCCTCCTCCTCCTCCTCCTCCTCCTCCTCCTCTTCTTTCTTTTTTGAGACTAGGTCTCACTGCTTTTGCCTATGGAACTGCAGGCTCACATTGCCTGGGGTACCACAGACTCAAACAATCCTCAGCCTCAGCTTCCCAGGTAGCGGGGATTACAGGCACGCGCCACCACACCCAGCTACATTTTTTTGTTCTCGCTATGTGCCCCTGGCGGGACTTGAACCGCAATCCATGGCTCTGGCTGTGGCTTCCTAGACTGCCGCTTACAGGCATGCTCCACCATGCCCAGCCTTGACCTGATTTTTTAAAAATCTTTCTAAGTAAGGCGATGCAGGTGGACTTTTGACTTGGAGTGGGTGGGGAGAAAGAGGAGTTGGCAGACACATGGCCTGCTGATGAGTTTTTCCTATTGGGTAATACCTTCAGTGATCCATGTCCAAAGTGCAAAACTTAAAAAGAATAATAGGGAATATAGGGAAGGGAGGGGAAGGAGGGAGGGAGGGAGAGGAAATATATATATATATATTTTTTTTTTTCTTCATGCAAATCAGTTACCCTTTCCCAGGGAGGCAATTACTGTTATCAGGCTTTTGCTATGCTCTTCAGTGACATAGAAGCTCTCACTGGAAAATGAACAAGCAAGACAACAAAGCTCCATACTTTCGCAAATATGAATGACTTCTCCCCCTCCCCCAAACTGCATCAGGCTCTGAAGCCACATCCGCACCTTGCTTAGTAACTGTTCTATAAACTCTGTTCTCTGCTACATTCCCTTCTCCAATCTAATCTCCCTTCTACCACTTCTAGAAATCACCTTTCATCCTATCACTTTCTTTCTTAAAATCCTTAAAGGTACCCTCTCCTGACAGGATAAGCTGTCCACCTGACAAGACCCACTACAGACTGAGAGCCATACCTACCCTTCCTTAGCCTGCCAATGATCTGTAGCCCTTGGACCCATCTCTTTTTTCCTCTTTTCCTCTGGCTGTGATTTTGCACACGTGGTTTCCTCTAGCTGCAATATCCATTCCCAGCCCGTTAGCCTGGCTACCTCTAGCTCACCTGCCAAGGCTTAGCTCAGATAGTCCCTGTGTTAGCATCCTGCCTGACATCTCCACCTTCTCACCCACTCCCATGGACGGGGGGGTCCCTTGGCCCTTTGGACACATCTTGTTCCTGCACTGACCTAGCTTTGTGAGAACAGCTGCTAGCTGTGCGCCTCTTTAGTCTTTATGCACTGTGTCTACAAGTTGGGGCTCCATTGTCCTCTTTGAGAAGGACTTTTTCTTTCAGAAACTGGCTAAATATCACACGTTGGGTTCCTAAATGTAGGACTCAGAGTAGTTTTGCATTTTGCAAACTACTGTGACTCACGTGTGACTGCTAGTTGTCATACTTTATATAACACAGTTTTTCAAACAGTTGGGTAAAAGAAGATTTAAGTTCTTCTCTTGATTGTCATTTTATTTGGGATCTTAAGTTTTTTTTTCCAAAGTGTTCATATTTATTTCCCCTCCAAACCTAGTAGTACCCTTATGCCCTTAGCATCTGATGCATTGGTACATGGGGTTTGCCATATTCGGGGGGCCTAATGAACACTTGTGGGGCTAATAAGTAAATGACTGAATGTCCAAATAAGTGAAAGATCTGTCAGTATTCCCAGCCTCTCCTTCCCCCACTTAGCTCTCACTGAGGTAAAACATAAGGGTTATTTAAATCGATTCCAGCTACCAAGTGGCATAAAAGCAAGGCAAAATTCCAAATATTGTACGGTCTCACTTATATGAGGGCCATAGGGAAAAGAAACAGACAAACGGACAAGATAAAAAAATTTTTTTTTCTTAGACATTAGGTCTCGCTATGTTGGGTCTTGAACCTAGGTCTTGCTAGGTGGGTCTCAAACCCTCAGACTCAAGCGATTCCCAGTCTCAGCCTCCTGACCTAGGCTGGGATTAAAGGCACGCGCCACTGCACCCGATTTGTGGACAAAAATTAAAACTGTCAACAAAACTGCAGCCTAGAGCAGGAGAGGGGAGGGGGTAAAACCAGGGAAGGGGAGGGCAGAAGAGATTAAGATGGTTCTTGGGTGACAAGATGGTGGGAGAACCCCGGGGTAGACAATGATGTGTCACACATCCACACATCATTATATATAATATATATACATATATATGTATATATACATACATTTTATATATATAATTAAAAATAAAATATTTTATTTCATTGGCTGTGAGGATTAAAAAAATCCCAAATATTAGGATAAACGAGAGGAAGAGCATCAGAAAAGCCGCGAAGGAAGAGGAAGTCCCGCTCTCCTGAGCCTGGTCTGGGTGCCTGGGCCAGATATCCTCTGACCCTCTCCTGAAAACTCCGGAGTCCCCCAGAGAAGCCAGGGGACTGAAAGAACCCTCCCTCTCTCCACGCAGGGGCGCTCCTGCAGGCAGGCTCCGCCAGAGTGGTGAACGTGTCCTCCTTCCAGCACGTGCGAGGCTACTTCGACGTGGGGCACCTAACCGGGGCCGGTGGGCCGCTGGTCTTCAACCAGAACTATAACTGCAGCAAGCTGCTTCTGGTCTCCTTCACTGGGGAGCTGGCTCGCAGACTTCAAGGCACAGGTACCTGCCTCCGACACCCCTGACCCCCTCCGCCCCCGGCCCTTCACCTCCCTTCCCACGTGCCAAGGCCATAAACACTCCCAGAATCCGCCTGGGGTACCACAGACTCAAGCGATCCCCAGCCTCAGCCTCCCAGGTAGCTGGGATAACAGGTGTGCGCCACCATGCCTGGCTTTTTTTTTTTTTTTTTTTTTTTTTGAGACTTGGTCTCACTATGTTGCCCCTGGCGGGTCTTGAATCTGTGGACTCAAGCGATTCCTAGTCTCAGCCTTCCTTCCTAGGTTAGGATTAAAGGTGTGCGCCGCCGTACCCAGCCTCTTCCGGTTTTCTTCTCATTTACAACATCCTTTTTTCCCCAGTATTCGCCAGAACCAATGCCATCTTTATCGGGTTCCTCTGGCTTTTCATCTAGCACTTTTGTCTTTTTTTTTTTGTTTTTTGTTTTTTTGAGACTAGGTCTCGCTATTTTTGCCCGTGGAACCGCAGGCTCACGTTGCCCTGGGTACCACAGACTCAAGCTATCCTCAGCCTCAGCCTCCCAGGTAGCTGGGATTACAGTTGCGCGCCACCACGCCCAGCTATTTTTTTGGAACTAGGTCTCACTACATCGTCCCGAGCAGGACTCAAACCGTGATCCCTGGTCCCCGCCGTGGCTTCCTAGGCTGCCGCTTACAGGCACACGCCACCATGCCTGGCCCTCATCTAGCACTTTCAAACCTTCCTCATTGCCTTGCTTACCAACACTCTTGTGAGTTATGGAGCAACTGACCTCCCCAACATCTCCTCTGAGTCTCTGGTCATCTCTACCTTCCACACCTGGTAGAATCCTTCCTCCACCGCCCACTTTCGAGCCACACACCCTTCTTCCCAGTCGCCTCATCTCAATTCACTGTACACTCTGTGTGGCTCACCCGCTCAGGTGTGACAGTGAACAGCGTGGATCCAGGTATAGTGTACACAGACATCATGAAGTATTTGTCTTGGAAGTACCGCCTCCTCTTCTGGCTCACCAGCTTCTTTATAAAGGTGGGTAGGGGAGGAGCTGGTGCCACCTGAAGAGACTGGGACACAGTGTCCCCAGCAGGCTACAGCCTCCCTGGTGTGACTCCATCAAGCCTCCCCCCCCCCACATCTCCACAGGATGCCCAACAAGGCATGATCCCCATCCTCTACTTGAGCTTGGCCAAGGAGCTGGAGGGGATTTCTGGAAGATACTTCAGCAGTTCCTGTGTGGTAACTCTTCCCTGTGAAGCCGCTTGGGATCCTCAGGTGGCCCAAAGCCTCTGGAATGCTTCAGTCCAACTCACAAAGCTAGACCAGATGCACTGATCCTCTGTGACGGCAGCGCTCACATCCCTCTTGCACCCTGACTTCCAGCCCTGGCTCTGTTTACACCTTTGGCTTGCTTCTTCAAGGATCAATCACGTTGTCCAGTAGCATGGTCACTTTCCTTTCCTGTTGACTTCCTTCCTGAGCACAAAAGTTCAGATGAGGCAGGGGATAGTTTAGACTTTGTTGTCAGTGGAAGGGCTCATCCTTTGAGCATGAGGCTCTCCAAACCTGTTGAGTCCCAGATGGTGGTGATGATGGGGCATTAAACTCCTTCAGTGGGCACTGGGAGAGGAAACACCCACCTGTATTCCTTGGTTCCTAGACACACGCTTGTTTTTAAAGCTCTATTAAACAGTTTTTGCAATGCAGCTGAAAATTCCCAAATTGATCTTTTTTGCAAACAAGTTTATGGTCACTTGTTTCTTTGTGTTCAGTGGCTTTGATTGTAAATTCTTGGCTCTGGGAACTATAACTAGAGAAATCATGTGAGGCTGGGAGCCTACATGAGAGAGGGCCAGGTTTTCAGGAATACTGACAGTCAACTTGGAACCACCTTCAATCAAATGTTTGTTTGTTTTTTTGAGAGTTGGTCTCGCTATTTTTGCCCGTGGAACCACAGGCTCTTGTTGCCTGGGGTACCACAGACTCAAGCATTCCCCAGCCTCAGCTTCCCAGGTAGCTGGGCTTACAGGCATGCACCACCACGCCCAGCTATTTTTTTGGAACTAGGTCTCACTACAGGCCCCAGGCGGGACTCGAACCGCAATCCCTAGCCTTGGCCGCTTCCTAGGCTGAAGCTTACAGGCACGAGCCACTGTGCCCAGCCCTTGTTTGTTTTTT
Source organism: Uropsilus gracilis (assembly GCA_004024945.1). Taxonomy (NCBI): domain Eukaryota; kingdom Metazoa; phylum Chordata; class Mammalia; order Eulipotyphla; family Talpidae; genus Uropsilus; species Uropsilus gracilis. The sequence goes on along the minus strand of PVHY01019555.1, from coordinate 16,067 downwards.
GAGTCACTCATGTAGTCTACATTGGACCCCAAACTTTTGTGAGTGTAACACATTATTGGGATCACCAGAGAGGAGCTTAATGCCATTGCTACTGAGGATGGCAGTCAGAAGAATGTGACCATGCTGGGCCTAGGCAGCTAGAGGCTCCTCACCCACAAACAGCATCTTTTCCTTGATCTGAGTGTTGATGCTGTTGGCCTACTTGGCTCCCAGGACACATTTCCAAGATAAAAATTGTTGCTGAGGGCCAGGTGCGGTGACACACGCCTTTAATCCCAGCCTCAGGAGGCTGAGCCTAGGAATTGCTTGAGTCCACGGGTTCGATGACTACTCAGGGCAACAGAGTGAGACTTAGTCTAAAAAAATAGTTGGGTGTAGCCGGGCATGGTGGCTCGTGCCTGTAAGCTTCAGCCTATGAAGCAGTCGGGGCTAGGGATCGCGGTTCAAGTCCCGCCTGGGGCCTGTAGCAAGACCTAGTTCCAAAAAAATAGCTGGGTGTGGTGGCGTGCGCCTGTCATCCCAGCTACCTGGGAAGCTGAGGCTGGGGATTGCTTGAGTCTGTGGTACCCTGGGCAGCATGAGCCTGCAGTTCCACGGGCAAAAATAGTGAGACCTAGTCTCAAAAACAAAAACAAAAACAAACAAAAATAGTTGGGTGAGGTGGCGCGTGCCTGTAATCCCAGCTACCTGGGAGACTGAGGCTGGGGATCACTTGAGTCCCCAGGATCAGGACTACCCTGGGCAATTTAGCAAGATCAAGTCTCAAAAAGAAAAAAAAAAGTGTTGTTGAGACCACCTGGATGGCGCATAGACCTCGTGAGTCTATAGAGAGACTTTTAAGATTTGGTGGCTGGATGTGGATAAGTACTTATATTGCAGCTACCCAAGACAAGCCTCTGTGTAAGTTCTCTTGCTTATTTAAACTTCCACCTACCACTATGGAGTGACCTGTCTTCTTCAGTCTTTCCTGGTCCCCCAGAAGAAAGAGAGAAGGCATTTCAAAGTATTCCTGAGTTGTGACCCACCAATTATCCTCAGAAGGAAAGAGGAAATGGGCATGGTGGTGCATGCCTGTAATCCCAGCTACCTGGGAAGCTGAGGCTGGGGATTGCTTGAGTCTGTGGTACCCCAGGTAACGTGAGCCTGCGGTTCCACAGGCAAAAATAGTGAGACCTAGTCTCAAAACAAACAAACAAAAACAATAAAATATGCAATACCGTGCTTTTAAAACCTGTAAGTATAATTTCATACCATTTCTCTTCTATTGAAGGCTATGGAGGCTGTTTCTACTAAAATCATGCATGTATTTATTATTTAAACCCAATGTATCTTACAAATAAACCTGCTAACATGGGTTATCATATGTGATTCTGAAACGAAGTCTAAAGTTTTACATTGCTTTGAGTTCCTAAGAGCACAAAAGTAAAACCAAAAAATAAAAACAATCTAAACTTTTTTTCTATGAGATTTGTTGTTACAGTTTATTTGACAGCTGGAGTAATTGAAAGCAAGCAATCTTGAACTGAGATTCAAAGCCAGGTGGAGCTAGATCACACCAACAACCCAAAGGTGGGGTACACACACAAACTCAAAACACTTCATTTATTGCAAGAGAAACTTCTTTGTACTTTAAGTATGAAGTGTCCTGTGATGAATTTTGGCCATGTCCACATATATTTTTCTCTAACTTGCTATTCAGCCACTAAAATTTAACTCCTTTCTTCTCAACCCTGGTCCCCAAAACCTATGGAAACTTTTTTAATTGGGAAGGCATCATTGATTGCTTTTTTCCTCTTGTCTCCTTGCTTGTTGACTAGTAGTAAACCTTTGTTACAAGCCTCCATGTTTTAGTGATTTTGATCTTAAGTAGACATGATATTTTTTTTTTTTTTGAGACTAGGTCTTGCTATATTGCCCGTGATAGTCGTGATCCTGTGGACTCAAGGGATCCCCAGTCCCAGTCACGCTCCATAGGCTGCCGCTTACAGGCACGTGCCACCATGCCCAGCTTCACCAGCAACATAGTTTCTTTTCTTTTCTTGAGACTAGGTCTTGCTATTTTTGCCCCCGGAACTGCAGTCTCACGTTGGCCGGGGTACCACGGACTCAAGCTATCCCCAGCCTCAGCCTCCCAGGGAGCTGGGATTACAGGCACGCACCACCATGCCCAGCTATTTTTTGGGACTAGGGCTCGCTATGTTGCCCCGGGCGGGTCTTGAACCCGCGGACTCAAGCAATTCCTTGTCTCAGCCTGTCTTCCTAGGCTGGAATTAAAGGCGCGTGCCACCGTGCCCGGCCCACAAAACTGATTTTTGTGAAGATGTATATTAATTGCAGCCGGCCATGGTGGCGTGCACCTGTAATCCAAGCGCTGGGAGGCAAGAGGCCAGGGGTCGCTTGAGTTGCGAGTTCGAGGCTACCCCGGGCAACATAGTGAGCCCTGGTCTTGAAAAAGCAGCCGGGCGCGGTGGCGGGCGCCTGTAATCCCGCTACAGGGAGGCTGAGGCTGGGAATCACTTGAGTCCGCAGGTTTGAGACCCGCCCGGGGCAACATAGCGAGACCTAGTCCCAAAAAATAGCTGGGCGCGGTGGCGCGCGCCTGTAATCCCAGCTTCCTGGGAGGCTGAAGCCGGGGATCGCTTGAGTCCGGGGAACCCCGGGCAACATAGCGAGACCTAGTCTCCAAACGACGATCGTCCGTCTGGCTACCGCTCGGTTGGCCGGTTCCGCGGTCCTCCAGCGCCTCTGCGCTGCCCGCCTCGGCCGGCAGGGGACGCGCGCTCCGCCGCGCGTCCGCTCTAGGGTCCTAATGGGCGGCCCAGGCACCGCGCGCACGCGCAGCACTCCCTCTAGCTGTCCAGCGCGGTGCCTGATCCGCGCGTCTGAACCGCGCTCAGCGCGCACTTTCCAGCCCGGGTTGGCTTCTGGCAAAGAGCGGCGCGTTCTCGCCACCCGGCGTCGCTCCGGGCCTCAAGGGAGAGAAGGGTTGAGGGGGGGGCTGGCGGACTCGGGCGGCGCGGCGGGCAGCCCGGGGGCCAGGCGGGCGGGGCGCGACCGGCCAGGTCTTGGGCGTCGGTCGCCTGTGGGGCCGCAGCCGGGCGCGGAGCCCCTGACGAGGCAGGTACGCAGCGGCCACCCTGCCAACCGCCCCTCCCGTGCCCCGGGCTCGTCGGCGAGGGGGACGGGCTAGGGACTCAGCGCGGCTCTGGGGCGCCGTGGGGACCCCGGTGCGCTGCGCGGGGGGCACCACCAGGGGTTGGGCGGACCACGGTGCGGGGGGGGGCGCCCCCCGGCTTCTGGCTCAGGCGGACACTCCCCCCCCCTCCATCCCCCGAGCTCTTCGGCCTGGCCGTGTTCTCCCGGGGGCAGAGTGATCGCACCCTCCAACTACTCCAGCCCTGCAAGGTCCCGCCTTGCCTGCGAGCGTCCGGGGTCCCCCCTGAACCCACCCCGAGCCACAGGTGTCCTGGGGGCGCATGCATGGTTCAGAAGTTTGTGTCGGACGAGAAGAAATCAGAGGGTCTAGGAAATGGGGGGGGTCTGTCGGTGCTTTTGAGGGGTCTGTGTCGCCTTACCCCGGGATCCGCCTTCACTGGCCACTGAACCCCGGGGACGTCAGCCTGCGCATCTCTTTTGTCTGTAGACCCAACCGCGGGTCAGCCGCACCGATGCTGACCCCGGCTGTTCGGAAAGAGGCAGGGGTCTAGAAATTGGAAACTCGTGCGGGCCCCCTTGCTAATTCAGTATACCCAAAGTACTGAGAGCCGGAAACCTCAGAAGTCAGGATGAATATTCTTTACCAGATGGGATGGCCATAGCTTGAACCATGGGCTCTTAAAAAAGATGGAGCCTTATTATTATTATTATTATTATTATTATTATTTACCTACTAGTATTTTATTTTATTTATTTGTTTTCTTTGAGACTAGGTCTCGCTGTTTTTGCCCAATGGAACTGCAGGTTCACGTTGCCCAGGGTACCACAGACTCAAGCAATCCCCAGCCTCAGCTTCCCAGGTAGCTGGGATGACAGGTGCGTGCCACCACGCCCAGCTATTTTTTTTGGAACTAGGTCTCCCTAAGGGCCCCAGGTGGGACTCGAACCGCGATCCCTAGCCCTGGCTGCTTCATATATGGGCTGAAGCTTACAGGCACGAGAGCCCCCGTACCCGGCCCCCTACTAGTATTTTAGCACCTTCACTCTTTTCGTGATATTTACCTTGACTTTCCCGTGGGAAATAGACTGCTTGGATAGTTTCCCACATTTGAATAGGAAATAGTTTATTTTTCCAGGGGCAGCCTCTCTTGAACGTCTGAAAACGTTTGGGAAAGGCAGAGCTAGAGCTAGACACTCCAAGTTTGGGAGGGACAGTGTTGGGCAGTCTTTTTTGAGCTTTGATCACAGTTGGAAATTCTGGTTGGTTCTACATTTCTAACAAGGAGCCGGGCGTGGTGGTGCTTACCTGTTGTCCAAACGCTGGGAGGCAAGAGGCTTGGGATTGCTTGAGTTCTTGGGTTCGAGACTACCCCAGGCAGCATAGCGAGACCTGGTCTTGAAAAAGCAGATGGGTATGGTGGCGCGCACCTGTAATCCCAGCTACCTGGAAGGCTGAGGCTGGGGATCGCTTGAGTCTGCAGGATCGGGACTATCATGGGCAACATAGCGAGACCTAGTCTCAAAATTTTTTTTCTAACAAGTGCTCAGGTTATGTTAATGCTTCTGGTCCACAGACCAGTTTGAGGTGCGGGGGCTGGGGGTGGGGGTGTAGATCCCTTGATTGACAGTGGTGGTTTTCTGCTCTCGGAAACAAGCTGCTGCCCGGAGTAAGTCACTTCACCTTTCTAGGTCTTGAAAATTGGAAGCCCAACAAGAGCTCTGTGGTTCCTTTCAGATCTAAAATGCTTTGATTCTAGCTCAGCTACCCTTGGGATAGTTGAACTCCAGCGGAGCCCTGCCAAATGGCCACTTTAGACTTGAGCATTTCTCAAAATGGGTAATTCGCTATCTATATGGAATCCCATTTTATTTTGTGATAACTTGGTAGTAAAGCTTTCTTTCACCTCGAAAGTAGTACATCTAATAGCTGAAATAAGCCGGGCACGGTGGGTTGTGCTTGTAAGCTTTGGCCTATGAAGTGGCTGGGGCTAGGGATTGCGGTTCGAGTCCCGCTCGGGGCAACACAGTGAGACTTAGTCCCAAAAAATAGCTGGGCGTGGTGGCGCGTGCCTGTAATCCCAGCTACCTGGGAAGCTGAGGCTGGGGATCGCTTGAGTCCATGGTACCCCAGGCAACGTGAGCCTGTGGTTCCATGGGCAAAAACAGCAAGACCTAGTCTCCAAAAAAAAAAAAAAAAAAAAGCTGAAATAGTATAACTCTGTAACGTCCATCTTGTTGGAGTAAAACAGAAAAGTATAATCTCTCTTTAAATAGGGACCTCAGCTGGGCGTGGTGGCATGCACCTGTAATCCAAGTGCTGGGAGGCAAGAGGCTTGGGATCACTTGAGTTTGCGGGTTCGAGACTATCCCGGGCAGCATAGAGAGACCTGGTCTCAAAAAAAGTAGCCGGACACCATGGTGGGCGCCTGAGTAATCCCTGGGAGGCTGAGGCTGGGGATCACTTGAGTCTGCGATACCCTGGGCCACTTGAGTCTGCAGTACCCTGGGCAACATAGTGAGACCTAGTCTGCAGAAAAAAAAAAAAGGGGGGGAGGCAATTCACAGTCTTAGATGACAGCTGTTAGATCAAGAGGTTGTTAGGGAGAGCCCAAATGATCGAGGGACTCATAATACCATTGACAGTTGCCACTCTAAATTTCAATCTCCCAGTTCTATCGTTGCTGGTGACTGGCGTTACAGATTGCGAGGGCTTATGGTTGAGGAGTCCCAGGTTGCTCGACTTATCTACAGTTACTGGTGGTGCTATGAGACTTGGGTTATTTGTCCTGCTCCAGAGGAGTTCTCAACTGGGTCCTCAGTGTTCCTGAGGAGTTAAGTGATGAGCAGTGACTGATTCATATCGATCTTAGGACACTTACCAGGCTCTGAATTTGACTTTCTATCATTTTCCTTTTGAAATTCGGGCTAGTTTTGGTTGCACTTCACTGATAGACAAACTAATCTCTTGACACACCTATATATCCCACAAGGGCTTTCCTGAACAGAAATGGAACCTGTGTCATCCCCCAGACATCACCAAAGCCATTCCTTGGGAAGAGTTGCACTTCCCTGGAGCCTAGTGGTCTCTCTGTGGTCCTTTTAACCTGGAGTCATGTGAGATTGAGATTTGGTGTCATGACCAAATGCCCTAGGACCAGCCTTTGTCAGCCTGGCTGTGAGTGCGTGACCGTCCATCTTCCTGGGATGGTCTTGGTGGAGCTACTCTTAGGGAAAGTTTTCAGAATCAACTTAAATTCCTAGAGCATGGTGTTCATTCCTGTGTCTATTCAACACTGTCTTCTGTGTTTAGTGCTTAGGGTATGGAGATGGATAAAAACTCTGCCCCAAAGGAATTCATAATGGGATATTTTAGATAAAATGTCATCTTGCAATACTCCAGTGCTGTTTGAAGGCAGAGGAGAGAATGATGAATGATATGGTGATGTCAGGGATCTTCAGGAAAGAGGTGATCACTGAGCAGAGCCTTGAAGATGAAGAGAGAGAATTGCCCTGGTGACATCTGCAGCCTTTGCAGAGACATAAGGGGGAAGGTAAGCAGATTGAGGTGATTGGACTGTAAAAGACTGGATCAAAGGAGAGGGAATTGCTAAGACCAGATTCATCACAAAGCCAGGTTTTTAATGGCCCATGGTAAGAGATTTTTAGAGGTTTTCAGGCAGAGAGATGACGTGAGTGTGCTTTGGGGCACCAACTGTGGTAATAGACTAGGGAGAATCTGGGTCAGGGACATCAGGAGACTTCCTAGAATAACCTAGGCATGGTTTAGGTCCATGCTAAGGACTAGGTCAGTGGTGATGGAGAAAGGAAGCTAATCTGAAAGAGACAGATTTTTTTTTTTTTTTTTTGAGACTAGGTCTCACTATTGCCTGTGAAACTGCAGGCTCACGTTGCTCAGGGTACCACAGACTCAAGCAGCCCCAGCCTCAGCTTCCCAAGTAGCTGGGATTATAGGCGTGTGCCACCACACCCAGCTATTTTTTTGGAACTAGGTCTCACTACGTTGCCCTGAGCAGGACTCGAACTGTGATCCCTGGTCCCCACCATGACTTCCTAGGCTGCTGCTTACAGGCACACGCCACGGTGCCCGGCCTAGAGATAGCATTAACTTGACATAATGACTAATTGGTTGTTGAGAGAGGGAAGGAGGAGAGTTGTTGAGCATGACTCATTTTTCTATTTTGGATGGATAGTGGTGCCAGTAGTAAAAAGGGACTATCGGAGAGGAACATTTTTCAGGAGGAAGAGACCAAGCAAGCATGCTTTGGATCATGTTGAGCTTGGATGGGAGGTGGGGGGACATCTTTGGCACATGGGCACATAGGTGGGATTATGAACATGTGGTCCAGGAGGATATTTGTACCTGGGGTGGTAGGTGTCGGTGGTAATTGATGCTGTGGGAACAGATTGTGCTTATAGGGGGCTGAAAGATGACAGAGGAAATGAAGATTGGTGCACAAATAAGAGAATGTTGTCCAGGAAGCTAGAAGAGGAGAAAGCTCTAGGAAGAGTATCGGTAGCCTTATCACTAGAGGAAAGTCAAGTGGGATAAACTTGGAAATTATACATGGAGATTAGCGACTCAAAGAGTGTGGTCACCAGGGAGTTTTTACTTTTTTAGAATGCTTAGCTTCTGGGGTGGGGGGGGGACCGGAGCCAGATTGAACAGCGACTGGGAAGTGAGGATAGGAAGGGTGTTCTTGTTTTGTCCATTAGTTTCAGTCCCCTGCCCTTCAGATTATACAAGACAAGTACTTTTTTTTGGTGACTAGGTCTTGCTATTTTTGCCTGTGGAACTGCAGGCTCACGTTGCACGGGGTACCACGGACTCAAGCAATCCCCAGCCTTAGCTTCCCAGGTAGCTGGGATTATAGGCATGCACCACCATGCCCAGCTGTTTTCTGGGACTAGGTCTCGCTGTGTTGCCCCGAGCGGGACTCGAACTGCGATCCCTAGCCCCAGCCGCTTCATAGGCTGAAGCTTACAGGCACAAGCCCACGGTGCTGGCTAAGGATATTCTTGTTTTGAGTGGTTTGGCAGGGAAAGGGGGGATGGGAATGGTGGCAGCTTGTGGAGGAGGCCACAGAGAGTAGAGACAGGTTTTCCTAGAATAGGAGAGTCTCGAGCAAGGTTGTTGATATCTTGGATCTGCTAGAGAGGGATCCAGTTGAAGACGTAAGAGAAGAAGTGATTGCTAAGTTAAGTCCTCAGAGGAGGTAGAAGGGGGTGTCCTTGGAAGAAGGGCACAGCGTTTCTTTGAAATAGGAGTGACGGAGTGGAAGCATGTAGGAAGAGAGAGGCAGTGGCTAGTGGCAGACATCTCAATTTCAAAGGAATTCTATCTCACAGGCTTATTTTTCTTCTCTGTTGTGGGGTGGGGGTGGGGGTGTGCTGGTGTGGGCGTAGACATGAATGGGCATGTGAAAGTAGGAAGGGGCGCTTGTCCAGAGGAAAGGGAAAGAGAATGGACTTGAAATAGACTTCAAGAATGTTGAGTATCCTTTGAACTTAAGTCCCGCACTGCAGCCTCTGTGTCCTGCTCATCATACGAACGACTGGCATTTACTGAGTGCTTTACCAGCATTCTGCGTTCTCAGGCGTGCTCGTATGATTTTACAGTGACCCACTTAGCAAGATCGTTATTATCCCTGTGTTGCAGAAGAGGAAATTGAGGTGTGGAGAATTATTAGTGTTTATATTTGATGAATCTCTCATCTCAGCAGAGATGCCTTCTTTCCCTGTGGCATCAAAGCAGGAAGGAATTCAATCCCAACTCCCGGTTTCTGGACCTTGAGTCCAGGACTCTAGGGCGGCTGAGGAGAGTCTTACCAGGCCGCTGTGTGGGCACCACAGTGGCAGGTGTGGGCAGGGTGATGGAGTCAGGGCTGCTACTGGCTTTCTGCAGCCACAGTGAGAACTTTCACGTCCTTGTTGGCTTCCCCGCTTTTTGGCTGGACAGACAGGTGAGCAGTGGTGCTCTGTCAGCTACTGCCTGCCAAGACCCTGTCACCTGACACAGTGGCTAAGAAAAGAGCTCTTGTCCCTAGCAGCCAGCAGGGAAATTTCTGTCTGCCGGTTATGAGCTAGACAGATCTATGACCTTATATAATGGCGTAATTATGAATGCCTTTTGTGTTTGCCCCGCCGGTGTGGTGTACTAGGTAGAATTTGCAGGTAAGGGGCACGCCTGGCTTGAGTGACAGGGGAGATGGTGCCGTGGCATGGATGGTGGGGTGGCATGGATGGAAGAGAAACGGACTTACCTTTTCCTGCTGCAGCCACTGGAGCATCATTTCCGTGTCCTTCCTCTTGAGGTTGCCATGGATACGCCTTTGCGTGGTGACTTGAGGCTGATTTTCATTATGATCAGACGATGACGTGGAGGTAAAAAAGAGAAAGGACGGAGTGCTCTGCTCCTAGGGAGTGGCGGTGAGCTGCCCGAATGGCAGCACCTAGCACCGCCCGAGGTGACCATGGCTTTGTTGGCTGCTGTGGCTTTTGCTGAAGTTGTGAAATGGTGCATCTCCCGCTTTAGCGCGCAGGCTCCAGTTCCCCCGTCTGCAGGGTCCTAGTGCTAGGGACCTGCTGATTAATCCCTGGAAAGGAAGCAGCAGGGGACTTCCCAGGGGCTGTTGAGCTGGACTCCTGCTGCCCCTGGGAGGGGTGTGGTTTTGAGCATAGGGCTATGCTCTAGTGCCTCTCACCTTCCTGCAGAAGTGACTTTATTGAGGATAAATGAGACCTGCTGTGTAGCCATCCTTCCTGGCTCTTGGCAGTCTGGGCTCCTGGCAGGTGTGCCTGGGATCACTTCCTGGAGGAGGGGGGGTCCTTAGGGAGGCAGTAGAGCTTCATTTACTTTGCAGGGGGGATGACAGACCTTTCTGACGAGAATAAGCTGGAGAGATAAAGAAAGTCCCTTGATGGTGCAGACCCGCTCTGTGTGAGCTCTGTCAGGCAGATGCTAGGGTGGGACCTAGCCACAGAGGCTGTGTCGTGCCCTTCCAGGTTCCTGTGTGTGCTGGAACCCTCCCTCCAGGCCTTTCAGAGATGCACAACTTTTAGCCTCAGTCTTAGGGTGAAACATTCTGCATCTTGCTGATTGCTGTTGTCTCTTTTTGGTCTCGCTATTTTTGCCTGTGGAACCACGGGCTCTCGTTGCCCGGGGTACCACAGACTCAAGCAATCCCCAGCTTCAGCTTCCCAGGTAGCTGGGATTACAGGCGCACATCACCATGCCCAGCTATTTTTTTGGAACTAGATCTCACTACGGGCCCCAGGCGGGACTGGAACCGCGATCCCTAGCCCCGGCCGCTTCATAGGCTGAAGCTTACAGGCACGAGCCACCATGCCCGGCCTAGCTGTTGTCTCTTTCATCTTTTTGCAACCAAACTGCTGTATGCCTAGTGCCTGATGCAGTGCAGTTCTGCTGTGTAGATGTTGCTCTCGGGTCGCCTAACTTTCATACCAGCTCCTTTATGAGGGAGGTCAGAGACAGCAGTTTGACTAGGCCAGGATCAAGGTTAGCAGAGGCAAGGTACAAGGTAACCAAGGGCTCTGTGGATGCCAAGGTGCCAGTAAGAGGCAGGTGGAAGCGGTGTGGACTGGCACCAGAGACGTACGTCATCCTTGCTCCTCTTTTAATACTCAGCCGCCTATTTATTTTCCTCTCTTCTTCTGGATTCTTCTCCAGCTGGGCAACAGTTTAGCAGATAGGCTTTCCCATCCTCTTCTCAGTTTCGTTGCTGTTTTTTCTTTGCTGTTTTTATAACTGCGGGCGAAAAATGGTTGAGAAATCCAGCAAGTTATCCTTTCCTCTTTAGCGGGGGGGAACCTAGAACTCAGAATTGTCCTGTGTGATATCGGTGGGGCCCGTGGGTACTGTCACAGGGTCACCGACCTGTGGGCACAGCCCTCTATGTAGACACCTGTGTCCCCCTGCCATCTTTTCACCATGAGACTCAGGTCATTTGACTTTGAGACTCAGTTCTCTCACCTGTAGAATGGGGATCTTGAGTCTCTGCTGCGTGTGTTCGTTTGGAAGGATATAGTGAAACACACGTGTTATTGTACACAGTGACATTTTTCCCAGAGAAAATCCTAAGAATACGATTTCGCTCTCCTAACATGTTCAGTTGTCTCCCCCATTTTCCTTGCTGCTCTGTTAATGCGTTCAGCCATCGTTTTTCCATCCTGCATGCTTGAAAACTCCAGGATTTATCCGTTCATCTCCTCATTCACGCAAGCGCCCATTTATTTCCGCCCCATTGGAGTTCCTACTGAGTGTCAGTCATCCCATCGGGGTCCCTGCTGTGTGTCAGTCATCCCATCGGAGTCCCTACTGTGTGTCAGTCATCAACGATGCAGAGGATGGCTACAGTTTGTTGAGCCCATGTTGTGTGGTGGCTGCTGCGCAAAGAATTTTGCTTCAGTTTTATTCAGCCCTCGCAGTGCCCTTGGGAAGGAGTTGTTTCCTGCTCTTTTCACATGAGGTAAATACTTAGCCCAGGGTAATGCCAGTGAGGAAACAGAGAGACTGGAGCGTTGTCTCTGGAGCCCCTTCAGACCTGCTGCCCCTTCCCCTGTGCCTGACCATCACCAGGCTTTCTCAGGGCTTTGTCACTGTCTCTGCACTGAGCCCTGTCCTTTCTTCCTCTCTTCTCCTTCCTAGTCTGGGCCGCAGCCTCCTCCTCCCTTGCTCTGGGTCGTGGTGCCAGGTTGCTGCTCCTCCCGGCCTGACCGAGTCGCTCCTGCCTCCACTCTGCCCTGCTCCGCCACTGACGTGATCTTCCCCAAGTCATTTGCACCGTGCCGGGCTCCTGCTCGGGAAGAAGCTGACTTCCTCTTGTTAGAGGTTGAGCTCCTCTTCATATTTACCATCAAGCACCTCAGCATTGTTTTCATTTCAAAAGATACTTCACTCTACGAGCTAACAGCACCAGGGTCATAAAGAGGGAAAATTGTAGCCGCTGCTTGGAAAGACTTTCAGTGTGATGGAACTCTTAGAATTCTCCGCTCCAGCCAAGCTAGCCTCCTTTAGTGTTTCCTGGTCAAGCAGAATTATTTTTGTGTCTCTTCCTACTACATAAACATCTTACCGTGTTCATAGGACTTTCCACATAGCCGAAGAACAGCTCATATTCCGAGGCACAGTCAGGCACCCACTTTCTAAAAAGAAACTAAAAAGTTTGCCCTTTTCCTGTCTGTAGTCCCTTATAATATTTGTTATTTAGACCTTTGACGACTTACGGGTGATATGTTCTGGCAGGTAATTCTTTGTGCTTCTCACAGCTTCTGCTCGTTTCACAAAGTGCTTACGTGAGCGTCAGAACGCCAGTCAGATACGGCAGGTATTCCCATCGTATAGGAGAAGAAATAAACTCCAGGGAGTTAGGTGACCACTCCCGCGGGTAGTGAGTGAGAAGGCGTTTTAGATCCAAGTTCTGCGGCCCATTTGGAGGCAGTGTGGGGCAGAGGAAGAGCCTTGGAAGCCTGGAGAGAGGAACAGCAGTGAAGGCTAATTGAAAGCGGAGCGTCTCTGATGCAGCCTTTGGTTCCGTTTTGTCTCCTGCCCCGTAACTTCAGGGAAACCCCTCTGTTCTCTGACTATCCGTTTCTTGGTTAGTGTTGCCCCTGACTTGCATCGCCTGGTAGTTATGGTGACGACAGAAGACAAATAGAATGCTGTTGGTGGCCATCTTTTGTTGAGTGTTCACTAAATACGAGATTCTGTCCTGCGTATTTTACGTGGATTGTCCTGGCCAGTCCTTGCTGTCTTCTCACCAGTTGTTTCCAGTTGACAGATGAGAAAATCGAGGTACAGAAATGTTATGTTTCTGTAGCGACCATGGGGTAAAGCTGGGGATTAAACAGAAGCAGCCTTAGTCTAGAGCCGGTTCTCTTCATTGTGCTGTTGTAAAGCTACTTTTTAAGAACTCTGCAGCCTGCCTGCGAGTATGTGTGTAACCCAGACTTTGAGTGAGGAGCTGTGTGGTGCTCCCACCTCTGTGATGGCGAGCAGGGAAGGGAGGGGAACATGGAGGTTTATTTCCTTTTTTTAATCTTATTTTTATTTATTTGTTTGTTTGTTTGGTTAGTTTGAGACTAGGTCTCACTATGTTGCCCAGGGTAGGGTACCTTGGACTCAAGTGATCCCCAGCCTCAGCCTCCCAGGTAGCTGGGATTACAGGTGCCCGCCACCACACCCGGCTGCTTTTTCAAGACCAGGTCTCACTGTGTTGCCCGGGGTAGTCTCGAACCCGTGAACTCAAGCAATCCCAAGCCTCTTGCCTCCCAGTGCTTGGACAACAGGCGTGTGCCACCACGCCCTGCTTCTTTTTTTTTTTTTTTTTTCTTTTTGAGAGACTAGGTCTCACTATGTTGCCTGGGGTCGTCCTTAACCTGTGGACTCAAGTGATCCCTAGCCTCAGCCTCCCAGGTAGCCAGGATTACAGGTGCGTGCCACCACACCCAGCTGGAACATGGAGGTTTTTCAGGAAAAGAGAGAACAGGTTTCCTAGGGCATCTGGCTGTAGCCGTTCACTGCACCGCGAGACTGTCTGGCCTGCCTTAGAAAGAAGGTGGAGCTGAGGAAGGTCCCGTGTGGCCAGTGAAGCCTGAGTACCCACGAGGCAGGTCTCTTTGGGCCCAGGTGATCTGGATCCACACTGTAGCTGGTGGAGTCATTGGTCAGACCCCGGTCCGACCTTGTTGCCCACTCGGACTGTCTCTTGCTGCCAGCCCACATTAGCTCGGCAAGTGATGAGAAGTGGTGCTTGTTACTAGTCTTGTCAGAGAATGAGAATAATCTTACTAAGCATTTAAACTATATAAGGATGCAATGGCTATTGATGGAATATTGTGAAACACAGAATCGTAGGCAGTAGGTTCTCTCTTTGCTTCTGTTAGGGAGGTAGCTGGGAGACAAGGCCTGGCGTGCCAGAGCAGGTGGCTAGGGTGGACTGGCCCTTTTGGTGCCAGGGGAAAGTGGAGCGCTCTGCTTCTGAGCACTGCTGACCTTGGACTCTTGGGGTTCAGAGACAGGCCCTTTATCACAGCCAGAAGGAAGCGAGACTCCGGTAAATGTAGCCCGCCCACCGGGAGACTTGACTTTCTTTTCTGTGCTTTATCTGTATAGAGTGGCCTCTCTTGCTGCTTACGGGGCAGTGTGTGCTTGAAACCTGGACCTTAATCCCGTGGACCTGGTGTTTGGGCTTGCACTCTCCCGGTTAGTAAGGGGAGGGAGTTAAAAGAGCACCTTAGAAAGGCCTGAAAGACTCCTGTTCTGCTGTGTGGAGGCCTCAGCAGCTGATCATTTTGAAGTGTCACTTGATGCTTGTAGGCTTGATGATCCTCACAGCTCATGTCCTGTGGGGTGGAGGGTGGCAGTGATGGACACTGGGGGTACCAGTTCCCACGACCCCTCAGAGCTGTGCTCCCAGCCCTGGGGTAGCTTACGCTGGAGTGAGCGCTGAGGGTCTGTGGTGTGGGTCCAGCCCCCAATCCCTAACCCTCTTGGCTGGCCCAGGTGAAGCAGGGGGGGCACTAGGACCCAGAGGATAGCGCCGTTCCGTTCCTGACAAGTCTAGAGCAGCACTAGCGCAGAGTGAGACTCATCAGCTGGCAAGCAGGATTCGGTGTCTCTGGGTTCAAGAATCCCCAGGCAGCAAGGGGACTGGCTCCTCAGTCCCCATCTCTGTCCCCAGCCCTACCCTGGTAGGCCACCGAGTGGGCTCCATGGACTGGGGAGGGCCGTGCCTGAGGGCTTCTGTGCCTCCCCATGAGGGCCCGGAGCCCTGACCCTCCTGCCTAGGTTTCTGCCTTTTCTCTCCGGCTCTGGCCCGCTGGGGGAGGGGGCAGAGGCTCCGTAAGCGACATGGCCCAGAGCAAGAGGCACGTGTACAGCCGGGTAAGTGGCCCTGGTCTGGGTGGCCCTGGGAGGGATGCTGGCGGAGGCCCGGGTGCCTGTGGACATGGTTTCCGTGGGGGCTGGGGAGACGGGCTGGAGCAGGCTGGGGCCCCTGCAAGCCCTGATGGTGTTAGGCTGATTCCTTCCCCTTCCAGAGTTGGCCCCTGAGCGGGGGCTAGAGAGGGCCCAGCCTTTGACTCCGATCTGTCCCCCGGCCAAGGCTTTTGGGGGGTTAGACTGTCTGGGAAACTCTGGATGGAGTGGGTGGGTTGGAATGGCCTGAGAGTAACGCTTGTCGTGGAGCTGCTTTGTTTGTCACTTGCTTTCTCTCTTTTCTGGCTGAGACTGACTCTGAACCCCCTCCTCTCGCTCCTGGCTAGGGTTGCGAGGGTGAGGGAAAGTCTCCGAGTCTGGGGCCAGCCCTGGTGTGACCATAAGTGCTTGGATCGCCAGGTCCCTGTGAGCTAGCCTGCTGCCCCGGGGTGATTCGGGGTCCTGCAGCAGGAGAGAGCTGTAGCCTCCTCTCTCTGGACAAACACTGTGGGGCAGGGAGTTCGGGAGTGACAGGCGCTGGCAAGGCTCCATTCCGAAGCCAAGTGGGGGCATCAGAAGGGAGCCCTGTGCAAGCGTTAGGACCGTGGTGTCACTTGTTTATGCCTCACTCCTCTGTCTGCTGCAAGGTCCCTGGTTCATGGAACTGTTGTTGCTAAAAATGGCTTAGGTGCGATTTCCTTCTAAACCATAGACCTGCTTCAGACCTAATTCCATGTTCTGTCCCATCATCACGGTTATGTCAAGCTGAGAACTTCCCAAGGACAGTGTTTAGCCTGTCTCTTTGTGTTGTCCATCCACGGGGTGACCAACTCTCCACTTGGCCCACAGGGCAGAGTGGAGGGGACAGATGGAGCGACAGACCTGATTTCCCTGGCCTTTGCTTTTCCTTTTGTAGCGACACACTCTGGGGGTAGGACCTTCATAGCTGGGGGGG
>PVHY01019554.1:0-27131 GCA_004024945.1 Uropsilus gracilis | reverse complement strand
GGTCCAGCCCATCCGCGCGGCCCTCTCCGTGCAGGCGGCAAGGCGCCGCCAGGTCTGTCTGCTCCCGGACACGGCCGCTCCCCCGGTCCAGTCGCCAGCCACGCCGGGGTCTGCAGGCACTCCCCGGCCTCACCCCGAACAGCCCCTTGGTGCGGGGGATTTGCGACCCATGCAGGGAGCGTCCGTGCCCTCAGAGACTGGTGGCCGCGTCCGTGCCCTCAGAGATTGCTGGTCGAGTCCGTGTCCTCAGAGATTGCTGGCCACGTCCGTGTCCTCAGAGATTGCTGGCCGCGTCCGTGCCCCTCAGAGACTGGTGGCCGCGTCCGTGCCCTCAGAGATTGCTGGTCGAGTCCGTGTCCTCAGAGATTGCTGGCCACGTCCGTGTCCTCAGAGATTGCTGGCCGCATCCGTCTCCTCAGAGATTGCTGGCCACGTCCATGTCCTCAGAGATTGCTGGCCACGTCCGTGTCCTCAGAGATTGCTGGCCGCGTCCATGCCCCTCAGAGACTGGTGGCCGCGTCCGTCTCCTCAGAGGTTGCTGGCCACGTCCATATCCTCAGAGATTGCTGGCCACGTCCATGTCCTCAGAGATTGCTGGCCATGTCCATGTCCTCAGAGATTGCTGGCCACGTCCGTCTCCTCAGAGATTGCTGGCCACGTCCGTCTCCTCAGATATTGCTGGCCGCGTCCGTGCCCCTCAGAAACTGGTGGCCGCGTCCGTCTCCTCAGAGGTTGCTGGCCACGTCCGTGTCCTCAGAGATTGCTGGCCGTGTCCATCTCCTCAGAGATTGCTGGCCGCGTCCATCTCCTCAGAGATTGCTGGCCGCATCCGTGCCCCTCAGAGACTGGTGGCCGCGTCCGTGCCCTCAGAGATTGCTGGCCACGTCCATGTCCTCAGAGATTGCTGGCCACGTCCATGTCCTCAGAGATTGCTGGCCACGTCCCTCTCCTCAGAGATTGCTGGCCGCGTTCGTCTCCTCAGAGATTGCTGGCCGTGTCTGTGCCCCTTAGAGACTGGTGGCCGCGTCCGTGCCCTCAGAGATTGCTGGCTGCGTCCGCTGTCTCCACACGGCTGTGGGGCCGGGAAGCCCGGCTGGCCCTGACCTTGGCTCTGAACGTGGGAGCCTGAGGGGACTCCTCAGTCCGACTGGCCCGACTCCCCCTCCCCCGGGTGGGAGGGCGACAGGGCCGGGGGCTGGTGGCAGCAGGTAGGTGGGTGATGGCCGCAGCCGGCCGGGCCGGGCGGGCAGTGGAGAGGAGGCATCCTGGAGCCTCTCAGCTCCCGGCGCCTCGGAAGCCTCCTCCCGTGAGTGAATGAGCCTGTCTGGGAGGACAGACCAGGAAAGGAGAGGACGAGCGTTGGAAAGGCAGGAGGTGGGGGAGGACGGAGGGCCGGCCGAGGAGGCACGAAGGGCAGGCGATGCCCGTGCCCCGTCATGGGCCGCCCGCCTCTGGCTCATGGGCCGCCCGCCTCCGGCTCGTCGGCGTCACAGGTGAGAAACGCTCTTTGCCGTTGCTGCAGCGGGAACCGGCGGATGCGAAGGCCGCGAGGGTTTTCCTTCAGAGAAAGACGTCCCTCCCGCTGCTGACGACTCTGAGCGCCTTTGCGGCCAAACGCGGGGGCGATTTGTAGGCTTTTTGCTTTCTCTCCTCTCCTCAGACTCTAGACCCTCCCGGAAACGGTCAGAGCCTGGCGGGACGGCCGCTGTGCTTGTGGTGCGCCTCTGCCGTCCACCAGGAGAGCCCGCATAAGACAAATGGGCGTAAGGAAGCCGGAAGAATCTGGAAGGAAACGCAAGGCCCAGTTTCTCCCACAGCCACCGGCACTCTCACCCTCGCTCACCTCCGTGCACGGGCGTCGGCAGACACACACACACGTCACGTGCGTGACCCGCACAGCCAGGGCTCCCGCAAGAGTCCATGTGGCAGCAGAACTGCTTGACGACGGGAACATAGTCTCCAGTTTCCGTCTGTTTGGTTTGGGGCCTGAGGTGCTTCCTGCGGGCATAGCCTCACCGGGCACCTGGGAGGGCTTTCATGAGAGGACATGCAGTGTGTGCGCGCAAGAGCCTCCGAAAGCAGGGAAAACAAACCAGAAATCCAGAGCACAAGGAGCAGCCAGGGCTCTGGACAGGCGTGAGGCCTCGGGAGGCGGGGCTGACAGGTGAGCGGTGCTCACCTGAATAAAACCCGTATTCGGGAGCCTGGGAAATGTCTCACTTTTTAGATCAAGTTTGCTGATTTCCCATTCTTTCACAGATGGCATGGTGTTGGGAGGGCAGCGTCACACACCACCACCCCTCCCCTCTGTCACCCTTCGGTCCCTGCCCCCCTACCTCCCCCCCTCTGTCACCGCCACATATTTCAGAGTCTAAGAGTAATTTTTGTCAGTTTTAGAAAGCTGTTTTCTATGTAAATCGTGTCTCCAATATGCATTGCATAGTGATGCTGGAACGTAATGATCTACGGCAGAATCTGTAGCTTAAGGGTCAGGACTAAGTTCATGTTTGATCTCAAAGAATCCAAAGCGATGATATTTCACCTGAAGCAAACGTTCATGCCAGCGTATCTTAACATGTGCTTCAGCAACAGTAAACCCAGGAAGCGGGGGTCCCTGTTGCACCGAGTAGCTAAAAACAGTATGTCCTACAGAGTGTGTCCGTCTGCACCGAAGATCGGAGCCTTAACCTCGCTGCAGCACGTAGAGGTGATGCCTCTAGGTGTTGAAGCCCCCCGAGTCAAAACATCTAGAGATGAGATGAAGTTCACCAGGGACACGTATGTGCGCCTGCTAGAATCGTGTGTGCCTTTAACGTGATGTCTCCGTGCTGGCTCCAGGTCTGCTCCACCCCACAGGGTATCTGCCCTCGGTCATAAATTCGGGACGGTCCCATCTCGCGTGCAGAAATGCAGGACGTGAGCGGACGGTCGTGGCTATTTCCAAACGCCAGGGGGTCTGCTGGTAAGACAGAAGGCAGAACCGTCTCACTCTGCATGAGGGAGCTGATTTAGGAAGGTGGGCTCTGAGGCCACGTGGCCGGTGCAGTCACCCCGGGAAACAAAGCTTCCCGAGCTGACGGAAAATGTGCAGGCGCACCATCGCCCCACACCGCCAGTTGTCAGCCACGTGGACACGCCCTAACCCAGCAGGAGTGGGTCTGGAGCAGCGACGGCAGATGCAACGTCACCGAGTGGCGGCCGTGACTCAGACAGACGTGACTCGGGCTTGGCGGCGGGACAGCCGCCCGCCGACACCGTGTCCCTTCTCTGCCTCGTCCCCTCTCCCAGGCGCAACAAGTGAGTAAAGCCCCCTCCGCAGCCAGGGAGTTCCACAGCCGAGACGCTGGACGGAGGCGTTTGGGACACACCGCGGCCGCTGGGTGCGGGTTCAGCCACCAGGCCGGCAGCGGCCCTGGGTTCAGGGCACCGTGACAACGCCCACCGGTGGCATTTTCCCTATTGTTTTTAACTATCTTCTCGCAATACGCGCCCGCAGCTGCCCGGGCAAGCCGAGGCGGCCTCCCTCCTGGACGCATTCCGACGAGCTAACTACCAGCTACGCTGCTGCCTCCTCATAAGAATGTTTAGGAAAGGCCCCGATTTCGTTTTCCCTCGGGTGCTTTTCTGCTATTCGCTGCAGGGAAGGCACGTTCCTCTCAAGCTCTGGTTTTATTTCACTTTGCCAGGACGCTCATCCTTTTATTCACAGAGCTCGCGTCTCCCTTGAACACAAGGGCGAAGCTTCTAAATAACCCCCCACCAGGAAAAGTAACTCCAGCGGCCCCTGCTGACTCGCCCACCATGGCGAAGTCGGCGCCTTGCTGGGCCCACGCCTTCCCCCTTCCTGCACGCCTGTCGTCACCCAGCTTCCATCTGACTGTTCGACGAGCTGACGGTTCGACGGACGCGCCGATGACGCCCACCCGGCGGTCCTGCTCGCTGCCCCCCAGCCAGGCTCTTGGACCAGCTCTGTCACGTTCCTGCCGCTCCTGCCCTGATTTCTCGTTTTAAAAATACCACTTTGCCTTCAAGCCTGGGGACCGTGTCTCGCGGCAGCCAAGTGCTTTCGGGCTCCGAGCTGCCCGCCTCCCCCGCGGCCCCCAGCGGCCCTGCGCGCCGGGGGCCCACTGGCGGCTGAGCGGGCGGCCCGCTGGCGGCGGTTCAGAGCGCGGAACCCGAGGCTTTCTCCCACCCGCTCGGACGCGCGCGCGGTCCTCACCGCTGGGTTGGGGCAGATGCGAGCGAGGCTGCCAGGGAACCGTCGTGGGCCGGCAGGACAGACCCCTCCAGCCAGGCAAGCCCGGTCCCCAGCACCTCCACCGCCAGGTTCACAGCTCCACACTCCTCCCAGGGTGGGGGAGGGGGGCTGCTCTCTCATCACACCCTCCAGGGAGCTGCCGGAGGAAGACAGCGTTGGACACCCACACAGGGTCATCAGCAGCGACAGCCGCCCTGGGGCCTGGGGTCCGGCCTGGCCCCGTCCGTCGTCGAGGCCACCCGCCCCTTGCTGCTCAGATCCGTCTCAAGCTGAGGAAAGCGCCGAGTCTTCCAAACGGTTTCCAGACACAGATGCAGGGCGGGCTGCATTGCAGGCAGCCAGGTTCCTTCCCTTCCCTGGAGTGGCCTGTCTGGGCCAGGGACCAGGGTCAGCTGAGTTCCGCGTTACCATGTCACCCGGTCACTGCTGAAGCCCGTTGTTGTCTCACCCCGTCACCGCTGTCACCCATCGGACGACACCCTTCAACAGGCCCGGCCCCAGGGTGCACATGATGTCCTGTGTGTGTGACGTCATGTGTGTGATGTCGTGTGCAGTGAAGTCATGTGCATGTGGTGCCATGTGCAGGTGACATCCTTGTGTGATGTCATGCGTGTGACGTCATGTGTGTGATGTCGTGTGCAGTGAAGTCACGTACATGTGGTGTCATGTGCAGGTGACGTCATGCCGCCATGTACACGTGATGCCCTGTGCATGTGACATCCTTGTGTGATGGCATGTGTGTGACGTCATGTGTGTGATGTCGTGTGCAGTGAAGTCATGTACATGTGGTGTCATGTGCAGGTGACGTCATGCCGTCATGTACACGTGATGCCCTGTGCATGTGACATCCTTGTGCGATGGCATGTGCGTGATGGCATGTGCATGTGGCATCATGTGCATGGACGTCGTGTGCGTGAGATGCGTGCATGTGATGTCAGGTGAATGCGACATCATGCACACATGACATCATGTGTGTGGTGGTATGTGCATGTGATGCCATGCATGTTGATGTCACATGCATGTGATGTGTGGTGTCATGTGCTGTGTCATGTGCACACGATGTCATGTACATGGAACATCGTGTGCATGTGATGTCATGTGCATGTGATGCCTTTGCTGCGCGTGACAACATGTGTGGTGTCATGTGCGCATGATGTCATGTGTGCTGTGCTGTTCGATGCCATTGCGCCATCATGTACATGTGATATCGTGTACATGGAACATCACGTGTGGTGTCATGCGCAGGTGGTGTCGTGTACATGTGACATGTGCTGTGACACCATGTGTGTGGCGCCATGTGCTCATGCTGTTGTGTGCGTGTGATGTCATGTGCAATGGTGTCATGTGCATGCAATGTCGTGTGTGGCATCATGTGTGAGGTGCCGTGTGTGGTGTCGTGTGTGATGTCATGCGCATGTGATGTCTGTCTTCACAGAGGCAGCGCGATGATGGTTTTGAGTCGCTGTGGAAGCGACTGAAATCCTCCCTCAGCTGTCCGAATCAAGTCCACAAGACGGGTGTTGCTTGTCCAGCGGCTGTTCCTCCTGCCTCCCTGAAGGGAGCCGTGTGCACAGGCGGGGAGGCGCAGGGCGGGCGGGCACCCGCCGTGAAGTTCGTCCCTGAGGCCTCAGGGTCTTTCCACACCCGCGTGCCCCAGGTCAACCCGGCCTGGGCGTTGCGCCACCTGCTTGGCCCAAGGACCCAGCGCGGCCGTGGTTGGCGCGTTCACAGCCCAAGCAGCTGCCGCTGCAGCAAACGCAGGCCCAGCCAAAGCAGCGGGATCAGCCCAGCGACTCTCCCTCGAGGGGTGTGTGTGTCCGTGGGCGCGTGCACGCTCTCACGCGAGCCCATTAAAACCTGCAAGGCACCAGCTCTCCTCTCCACTGTCATCTACCAGCTCCCGAGGGCGCTCCCGGTGGAGGTGAGGGGCACGAGGCGCGGGGCGAGGGTCTGGCACGGAACAGGAGGTTGGCATCTGCGCCCTTCCCACGGCTGGCGTGTGACCAGGCCCGAGGGGTGGGCTGGCGGAGCCTCTCCGTCCCCTCCACTCCGGGGCGCAGCGGTCCCCAAGGCCCGCCGTGCGCGCAAAGGCCCCCTCCTCGGGGCGCGTGGGCCGAGCCCGCGTCTGGGTCAGCGTGTGGCTGTTTTGCCGCCGAGGGTGATTGCGTGCAGCTGGGGTCCATTTGCAGCATTTTTATATCGTGTACGAGATGAGAGCAAACAAACCGCTCTGGCTCGGAGCTCTCCAATTACATTAATTCCATCCACTGATGTCTTTGCTTCCTTCCTTTCCAATTTAGCTGTGTAATGTGAAAATTGGCCCTATTTTTGTGCCTATTATGATGCGCTTAATCCTCTCGTCCCACATGATGCGCGTTGCATAAGAGCTCGCAAGCAAACTCCCAGCGGGCTGAGCGGCTTCCCTTTGGGGGACGCACCCCCCCAGCGCGTGCCCCCAGCGTAAGCCGGCTCGGGGACTTGCACGGCGGGGACGCAGCCCAGCCACCGCCGGAAGAGCACGCAGCCTTGGCAGCCACGGTTTCGCCTCAACTTGTCATCTTTCCACCTCACAGGAGGCGATCGCAGTTGTTCTTGCAGCAACACAGACAGAGCTGTGCAGGGAGGCCTGCACCCGCGTTGCAAGCGCTGACGGCTGGAACGGAAAACGAAGGCATCAAAATAACAGAAGGACGTACGGGGAAGCCTGGGAAGGCGATGCTGGGAGGCATAGACCGCGCAGCGGCCTGCGTGTCTGTCCCGCGGCAGAGAGCAGGAGGCCTGGCCTGACTTCCTCGCGTGGAGTCGGTGAGGAGGGCCGAGGGGCGCCCAGCAGAGGGTGTTTCTGGGAGAAGGAAAGACGAGCACGTCAGACGGTCAGCGCCGGCCATGAACTCGCATGACGAGTGTCTTTAGACGCCGGAAGTAAACTCATGTAAATATTCACGTGCGGATCCTCAGAGCCGCACCTGTTATTCTGTATGCGCCCGTACACCCAACTGGGAGCCAGCGGTTGGGTGAGGACAAGGGTCCTCTTGAGCGAGGCACCTCTGACGTCACGAACTCGTGGGTCTCGGGCATTTGGGACACTATTCCAGAAGATGGCTACCTCAGAACCATTCAAAAAGCTGTGGAAATGGACCCGAAGGGTTTGTCTAGGTTTGTTATACAAGCAGATGCAGTGCAGCAGAAAAGATTAGAAGCGTCACTTTTTGTTTGAATTCAGGAAACGTCTGTGGTGGAATCGCTTTGAACTGATCATCAGAAGGCGCGGGGCCCGCTGAGCGTCACACAGCCGCCACGGCCCCTCACAGGCCCGAGCCTCCCTGCCCATCTGCTCTGCATATTTCTATTTCACGCCGCTGATATTCCCGTCTACACACGTGGGCCTTGAGGACGGACCTTGTGCACAGATCGCGCCAGGCCCGCCTGAGAGTGTTCCCCACCCACGGAAGAGAGCGACTCCAACGTTTGAGGAGTAAACTTGACAAGGGGTTTCTTGAGTCTCGGTATTTTAGAGACATAATTACATAGACACTGGGAATGAGCCCTGTTAAGAGTTTTATGGTTTTTCCGGTTGTTTCCAGCCCATGGTGATTGGGGCCTCGAGCAGCTGGCATGGACGTCCAGGGTGGGGGTGCAGGTCCAAATCCGCGCCTGAGCCACACGGTCACCTTCAGAAGAAGCTGGTCCTCTCGACATTTGCCTTGGTGCCGCCTGATGTAGCAGGCAGCCGAAGGCCTGGAAGGGGACCGTGTCTGTGTAAATGCTGCAGCTACGCAGATCTTGGCAAAGTCTTTGCTGTTTATGGCGCTCCGAATGGGTACAAAATGCAGGTTTAAAATGAGTGTCTGGAAGCACCAATTATACTCTGGTTGCAACCGGTTGTATTCGTAAAAGCGAATCCAATCGTTGCTGTTGTCATGGAAACTCACCATTTGCAATTCGGTCACAAAAGCCAGCCCTGAACTAGAAAAGGCGCTAGAGCCTGGGTTCTGGCCTCAGTCTCCCTAGTGACACATCACAAGGGTCCAACTCAGTCATCCCTGCAATGTAAGAGACCTCAGCTGTGCCCCAGAAGTTGGGGTTGCCCGCCATTTTGTCTCCGTGTTCCTGATCATATACGTTGTCAACAGATTATTTTAAAGGAAATAAATTCCTCCTTAGCTTCTCTCCTTTCTTCTCTTACTCCCTTTTCATTTTCATCGGATTCTGCGTTCACTAGAGAGTTTGTCTTGGGGATTTGCAAACAGCAGCTCAAGAAATAAAGAAAGCACAGCGCGAGCGCTTGCGTTTCCTGGTCACGGTACAAATGGTCTCCAATAAATCTTGCGCCGTTGCTGTGCTTAACACCGTTGAAACACGGACGCTGATGCGTGAGAAGACGTACCTTATAAAAAGAGAAAAACATGAAAGAAGTCCTTGCTCTGAGGATTTTAATAGTTTATATTTCAGGCTAATTCTCCACCTGACTTTCTTGTTTCGGGGATGGGTTAAGTGATAGCTATTTGATTTATCTTTATTCTCGGGGAAGTGAGGAAACACAGCAGCTTAACGATCCTGTGAGGACTTGCCCAACTTTCAAGTGCCTGCCCCTCGTCAAAAACCCGTTGCGATAGTTCTCATGGCAACTTCTCCACAGCCTTCAGACGATGATTGATTCTGCCTGTGGCCCTGTAACGAGCTTTGGCAGCCTGATAGCGTCAATGAAAAGAACAGTAATTATAGCTTCACCAATAAGACTGTCTTTGATTTCGTCTAGGGCTATATTATAGACACTTGTACACACAATCCATATTTAATACTCAAGATCAATAACAGAAGCACTGCCAACACTTGTGCTCACTCCACCCAGCTTCAGGTTTCCTCTTGCCCGGATCTGAGACTTGTCTGATCCACAGTCAAGCGTTTCGTCCCCAGCTACAATCTTCATTTACTGCCCTGGAAACAGCTGCGGCGTTTCACGTTGGATGTTTCCTTTAACGACACCTGTTTTACCGAGCGGAGGATGTCTCCGTTTCACAATCGTGGACAGATTTCGGTTTCCAGGATTTCGTACATCTGTTTACTGTGGCGGGCAGATAGCACTGGGGTTTGGAAGTCACCGGTGAATAGGTTCGCTAGCCCTCCAAAGCCCCCCGTTTCGCCCCCAGCTACTGTTCCTTCCAACACACGCTAAGCCAACGTAAACCACATCACTGGAAAAGGCATGGAATTTAGAGATCTGGCTCACGGAATTGTGTCCTGGCTGCATGGGAAGCGGCTTGTGAAACCCTGGAGCTTTAGATTTAATTCTCTGCAAATTCGCAACGTCTGGATGAAGCAATCTCGAAAGCGCCTCTGTTCCGTACCTTTTGATTCTATAATTCCCGTTGACATGTTGGAGCTCGGTTCCCTGATAACTCAATCCGCAGTCCTTGCTCAGAGAGATAGTGACTCCCACACTCCAGTTTTTATCTGCGACACCAGAACGCTCTACCTCTGCGTTTTGCCAAAACCTCACCCGTTCTCCCTTCCCGTGTAAGCATTCCCGGTCTTCAGAGCGGCGCTCCTTTCGATCATCAGTCAAACCTATAGCCTACACATGCCCTGGTTTATTTGCTTTGCCATTGCCCAATTCTTCTCCTTCAAAGTGACTCTTGAAAATTTGACTCCAAATTTCCGTAGTCAGTTTCTTCTCTTTCATGCGAAGAGGGCGCTCGAGAAATGGAGCGTAAAGCTTGTGACGACGTTAGCCAGAGGTCACTGCTTTAGCCTTTCGACACAGTGGCGCAAAGCTCTTGCTGCTGCTTTGAAGATATTCTAGCGCTTAGCCTAGTGTTTGAAGCTTCATTATAAAAACGAAAATATTGAGGACAGCGTAGGTTTCAGTGATGAATCAGATAATTTGAGCAGTGACATACGGGTGACTCTGAAACTGGAATTCAGAGTTTTCTTGTCAAGAAGATGCTTTCCGCCTGAGAGATCTCGCTGTCATACTGGGAGCAGAAAACAAGAGCGTTATAAAGAGACATTTGGGAGCCGAGAGCCGTCTCATTCTCAGCTAGAACGTCGTTGTATCATCCAAGAATGCAGAGAAGCGGGAGACAATAAGAGGGAGGAAGCAAGACCTCGAGATAGGAAGCCGGAGTATGGAAGCTTGAGACACAGCTGAGCAGTAAGAGAATAATCTCCATCAGCCCACGAGAAGCTCTGAGAAGGATGTGTTTGTACCTGCTTGTCCAGGACAGGTGGGAGGTTGGTGACCTGTCTCTCTGGGTAAGCGAGGTGGGTAGCTGCCATGTGAATGTGAGTCTGCAGCTTATTGGGTATTAGATGATGATGATGATGATGATGATATTATTATTATTATTATTAGTTAACTCTCCGCTAATGTCTGCCATTTCTCCTCTCATTTCTTCAGCAGGCGCGTGTTAACACAAGCAGGGTATCAACTTCCAGAGCATCAAGCTTGATGCCCATGCAGCCAAGGGCAGCTTTATGTTACACGGGGCCATGAAAGTTACTACCGTTGGACATTTTTGCCCGACAAATACAGTACGTTCACGTGGTTCCTGTAATGCCGAAGTAGACATGGCTCCCTAGGTAATGCCGAAGTAGACAAGGCTGGGGCCATGAGGTTTGCTTGTGAGTGTGCAAAACTCTGTTGTGTTACACCTACTCCTTGTCGACGGAGCCTCTGAGGAAAGCTTGGTTGAAAACCATTCTGGTGTAGGAGAGAGACGAGACCCTGGAACACAGACCTGGGTTTGAGTCACAAGAGCTACTCCACATTCTTGTGTCTCCATCAAAACTAATTAATTCTCTGGTTTCAGTCCCTCCATTCACAAGCAGAGGCGGCTGCATTCCCTGATGGGGTAGGATGTGGGCTAAATGGGAACACTCATGCACAACACGGATCCAGTCTGTTACCTATTTAAACAAAAGGCTTAAATAAAGCTTCTCTAAGACAGATCTGCGTTTCACACTCAAGAGAGTTTCTCCGCATCCAGGAAATCTCAGTCAGGCAGGGAGTAAGCAGGAGGGCTCAGGGCAGATACACTGGTTATCCAAGCATAGTTAGTCTTACGTTGCGGACACCAAAAGATTGAGACGGAGAAGGGAGATGATGAGGCTTGATGGGGAGAGGTTTCTCCTGAAATAACACATTCCCTGCCGCTGGAAATGATCAAGAACCAAGGGAAATCTGATCTCCCGAAGACGCCTACGAGATGTCCTACTTCGAGCCGGATGGGAGGATAAATCGCGCTGAAAATCTCCTCTAACGTCTGAGTTTTTATGGTGGTACAAAAGTTAAAAGCTTAGTTTAGCACAGCAAGTCAGTATTTTCAGTTCTGCAACCCTCACTTCAAAGACAATGGGCCAACGGGGGAGAAGGCTGTAATGATTTCTTAGAAATCAAATCGCTCTTGCACAAGATGTTTGATGACTTAAGTCCAAATGCATCAGAAACATACGGATCACATTTTTGCATGGCCAAATCTTCTTTCAGGGCTTCTTGAACCAAAAATCTTTGGAAAATTGTTCAAGATGTTTTAATGACCCCAATACGCAGTTGGCTTTACTCTGGCCTGCTATAAGCAATGTGAAGCCTTTAATTTCCTTTTTCTATTGTCTCTGGACGAAGTTCAATTCAATTTTCGACCAGCTGTTGACTGTCTCTGCTTAGTGCGCTGACTCTTTACTGTTGTTGTTCTGTTAAGTGTGTTTGCTTATTTTACACATTTGGAAAATATGACTAAAAAGTTACCATTGCTAAATATTTCAAAATATTTGTCATTACTATTTAAATCTTACTCCACGTGTCTTCCTGTACCAGATCACTTGACTGCGGGGTGAAGTTCCTGAGAGCCCGCTGGAAAAGAGCAGTGTTAGTATAATAGCAGGACCTGCGAGCAAATTTCCAGGGGAAATAGAAGCACATTGGCCTGAGGATTTAATAGAGAAAATGGGAATTTAGAAATAAAAATGGCATCGGAAAGGACCATCATGCTCGAATGTTGGCTGTGTCCGTTAACAGTTCCCTGAAGGGCAAAATAAGCCACAGAAGTTGAGGTTCTTGAAAGCCATTAAACTTTTCACTCATATGCAGATTTCCTTGGTATGACCTCATTTTAAAAATGTTACTACCTTAGACATTTTGATTTTGGAAATTTTGCATGTTTTAGCCAGCACAAGATATGAAATATATTATTTTGAGCTTTCCAAATCACTTTAAAAATGTTCCACCTTAGGAACGTAGATTCCGTAAGTCTTGCATGTTCTAGACGGCGTAAAATACAAAATACAGCATTTTGAACTTTCCAAAATAACTGCCAGCTCACTCCCAAATCTCACCCGTGAAAAATGCTCACAGACCACAGCTTACAATATTTACTATGCTTTAAATGTTTCAATGGCAAACAGACATTTAGACATTGGGGGGGGGGGCAGCGTACTACCGATGTAAATGTGGTCACCTGTAGGTTTTTCCAGATGCTAATCCCATCACGGGAGGTGAGTATTTTCGACATGGGTCTTCTGAAGACAATCCACCAAAGAGTGGAACTGAACAACTGCCTCACATCGCACGCAGACAGTCGTTGAACATGGACTAAGCACTTGGCACTAAGTCCTGAAACCATAAAATACACAGGAGAAAACAGGCAGGTGTTTTGGGGGCCCCATCCCAACAGCGAGGCAAACAAAAGCAAAACTGAACAAAGGCGACAGCAAACTAAAGAACGCCCCAGCCGCGGCCATCACAAAAACGACACCCCGCGTCACACCCCTGACAAGGGGCGAACCTCCAAGTGGGAAGAGAATTAACAACCCCAACAATGGAAGCCAACCCACTTAGAAAGTGGGCAGAGGATCGGAACAGACACTCCTTCCAAGAAGACACAGAGACGCCCAGAGGCCCACGAGAGATAGGCAGCATCGCTGTGATTAAGGACATGCAAATCAAAACCACAGCGAGACAACACCCCACACCTGCAGCCAGAGCTAGGGTGAGGGAACAAGAAGCGGCAGTGTACTGGGGGCGGGAGGGAGGCCCGTGGTGGCCCGTGGGCGGGGCGGTGGGGCCACGACGGCAGCAACGGAGAGGCCTCCAAAGACGAAGACCAGAAGGTCCGCGAGACCCAGCTGTCCACTCTGGAGCGTTCGTTGACAGATGTGGAAACACGAACTGAACACACACATGTACACGCACACACATGTGTACACACACGCGCACACACGCATCGTCATCGCAGCATCGTGTGCAGCACACGAGGCCTGGAAACAGCCGGCGGGTGGCGAGTCCGTGAGGAAGGTGTGTGGTGGGGACACAGGGGACGAGCCTCAGCGACGCTGGTGGGGAGTCCTGCAGTTCGCAGCCGTGCTGTAAGCGGCGCTGCGGTGGCCAGGGCCGGCAGGCGGCGGGCGGTGGCCAGGGCCGGCAGGCGGCGGGCGGTGGCCAGGGCCGGCAGGCGGCGGGCGGTGGCCAGGGCCGGGAGGCGGCGGGCGGTGGCCAGGGCCGGCAGGCGGCGGGCGGTGGCCAGGGCCGGCAGGCGGCGGGCGGTGGCCAGGGCCGGCAGGCGGCGGGCGGTGGCCAGGGCCGGCAGGCGACGCCCACACGTTCCATATGATGCTTCCACGTCCTTCGCGTAGGCACCCAAGGTGGCCTTGCTGAGGACCAGGCCCCCACCTCGGACCTCTAAGACAGCTCCGGGCTCCCCACAGCAGCGGCGTGGGCCACACCCCGCCAGCAGAACCACAGGCGCCCGTCTCCCCGTCCTCCCCAGCTCTGGCCGCTGGGCCTTCGCCAGGCGCCGCTCTCGCGGGAGCAAGCGGCAGCCTTCGGTGGCCATCACGCGCCTCTGGCGGGAGAGGCCGCGTCGAGCCCGGGCGTCCGCGAGGACCCATCACGCTTCTTCCCACCCTGCTCCGCGGCGCCCTTGAGATGCTCTCTCCTGGGTCCCGGGGGCCATGCCGGGACCCCCAAACCCTCACGGAGACCCTTCCGGCAGTGGGGAGTCAGATGCCCAGTGGGCGGGTGTGGACACCTCCGGCAACCACCATCAGACCCAGAGGCGTGAGGGAGCCGAGACCCCCCCACCCCGCCTGCTCGGCCCCCCAAACTAAAAGCACGAGCGAGCGGTGTCCCCCACGAGCCTGGGGGTTCCAGGCCGCACAGGGGTGGGACCTGCGTCCTCGCCGCGCTGGCTCCATCTTGAAGGCCTCTGCTTCCCTCGGGCCGTGGTCCGGGGCCACCCCCATCTGCCCCTGCCTCGCAGATGCTGCCCCTGGTCGTAGCCGCCCCCCCCCGTCCTGCTGCGGCCCCCACACAGCGTGAACACGCCCCGTCCTCCCTTCCCTTCCTCCTGCCTTTTCTTGGACCGGCTCCGAGCGGGTCCCGGGCAGAAGCCACCGCCGGCCACCGCTCCCGCAGCTGACGCGCGAAGGCTGGGCACGCTGCGTGCAACAAGGACGTGGGTTCTCACCCGAGGCTAGCCCGTGCATTTGCCCCGTTCTCACTTTCCGTGACGGGGGCGACGCGCCTCGTCCTAGTCGTGCCTGGTGCTGACGGGCTGTGAAGGTCGAGGCTGAGCGGTGGGGGAGGTGGCGTCACGGTAAGACTTTCCGCCTCTCCGTCAGCAGTCGCCGCGAGCGGCCGGGGTGAGCGCGAAGCGTTTCCTAAATAAGTTATTCAATATAAGACAAGCCAAGGAAAAACACATTAAAAAAAAGAAAGAAAGAAAAGTGACCTAGGCTGGGTTTTCCCAGCAGGAACCAGGAAGGGTGGGGGAGGGAGCATCGTCCGTCCCTCTCCTACTGGCTGGAATCGCTTCCGTCGTTGGTGCTGGGTGAGAAGGGAAGAGAGGAGCTCGCCGGACAAAAGCCCTAGCCTGCGCCCGAAGGCCCAGGCCCCATCCGGCGGTCAGCCACGTGGCAGGGCACGCCCGCCCGCGCTCGCCATCATTTGGAGGGGCCAGTTTCCCTTTGCTGCCATCCAAGCGGGAAGACCCGCCCTCGGTCCCAGACTCCCCGCCCGCGGGCCTCCCCCCTTCCCTCCTTGCACTGCCCACGCCCGGTCAGGACAGCTGACCGGCTAATGTAAATAAGATTCAAGCTGAACAAATCAGGGAATCGCAATGAAAACACGGCTTGGTACAACCTCTGGATGGAATTACAGGCCCGTGGACACACTTCACATCCGATTACAGCGACGGGGCTGTGGGACCTGCCGGCTTCACTTGCGCGGGCCAGGTGTCAGGCCCCCCGGCCGCGTCAGGGGGAGAGGGACGTGCAGAGTGCAGGGGAACCTCTCCCAGCACCCCGGTGAGCCTCTCCCTTTCAGCGAGTCATGTCACATTCGGGACCATTCATGCCGTTTCAAAGGCGACGTGTTGCCATCTACAACCCCACGACGGCCCATCTGGGGCTCTGCCTGAGTAAACACATCTGTGCGCCTTCTCGGGGAGCTGCCCTCTCACGTCCTGCGGCTGTGACCACCGTCACAGCCATGACGGTCGCCGGCCGTTGAAGCGATGGGAGAAATCCACCTCCCCTCAGCCTGAAAGCGTCCGGCCATCGTTGCGTACCCGTCGTTCCTTCAACAAACCCGTTCGCATCAGCCTCATCGTCTCGGTTCCCAGACATAACATCCTCGCTCTGCTCCCGCCTCCCTCCGCTCTGTGGAGTCACCGCGGAACACAGACGCTCCGCTGAGTTTTGCTTTGACAACGGGAGGTTGTGTCAACACCGGGAAATAGGTTCAGACCATGAAATTTCATTTCCTTAATCCCAAACCAACCTCTGCTCTTGTGTTTGAGCACAAAGGCCCCACCGCCGCCTGCATCCGGTGGCCCCGCGTCGCTGAAAGTGGCCGTGACCACGTGGCCTCCCCCGTGCGCGCAGCCCATGCCCGAGGGTCAGCCCGATTGTCACGAGCCACCTCCAGCCGCTCCGGAGGACACAGACAGCCGGGGCCGCTGCGAAGCCGCAGAGATGGCCGGCGGTACGAGACGGCCGGCGTCCACCCTGGGGCCTGAGGTCGGCTGGCTCTGCCTTCTCCAACCGGAATTCCTTTAGGGAACAAAGAGCAGTTCCTGGAGGGCGCCCCCTCCCCCAGAGGAAGTGCCTGCTTCTTGCCTGGTGGGTGGGTGTGAAGCAGAGGCCCGTCCTGGGCGCCGATGGGCACCCAGCCGCGGGAACCGCCTTCAGAACGCTCAGGCGCACGGCGAGATGAGGACGTGGGCGTCGCGATCCGACCACTGAATACGGCAGGACAGCCCGGGGGCTGGACGCGGGGGCAGAGAAAGCAAGGGGGGCGAAGGGAAAGAATAAAGAGGCGCCAGGGAGGGACGAGGCCTGACCGGCTGCCGGCGGCCGGTGCGGGCGCAGGCGAGAGGCCCCCTCGGCGCCAGGTTTCCTTAGTGCAGTCGAGGCTAAAGCACGAGGGAGACGAAGGCGCCGTCACCCGGGTTTTGGGTCACGTGCTCTTCCTCCTCTGCCGTTTGGGAGCCATTTTCCAGGGACGCGGCCTCCGAGAGGCGGGACCGTCCCTCGTCCCGCTCTGACTGCGGCTCGCCTCTGCCCGTCCCGCCTCGGGCGTCTTAAGCCAAAGGAACGGAACCTGCAGATGGCCTCAGAACGTGAAGCAGGAAGACGAGAAAGCATGTGCTGCTGGGCTTTGCCTTCGCGTCTCGCTTCCCCGTGAAACACACGGCGTCTCGCTGCCCACGGCCCGCCTGTCGCCCCACTGTCTCCGTGTGTGCGCAGCGGAGAGGACGGGTCACCTGCCCAGGTGGGCTTTCTGTCTCTGGCTGACGCTGTCACCCGAGCGGACCACGCGTGTCTGCCCTGAGACGCCCGGTGCGCCAGGGGCATCTCCCACCTGCCTGACCCGTCCCACCGGGCACCTGCGGCCACCCGGCAACCTCCGGCGTGCGTCGCGCAGCTCGTGAAGGCCCGGCGCGCACCCCGGACGGTCAGGAAGCTCCTCCCGCCAACCAGTCCGTGGTCTTGGGTGAGGCCGTCTCGGCTGCTTCTGTGGAACAGAGCTCAATAAAATCCTGTTGTTCTAGTAAAGGCCACCGTGAGCGGCCTGCGTGCGTCTCTCCTCAGTCCTCACGGACCCGCCCGCGACCCAGGGCGCCGTTCCTCAGAGCTGTGTGTGCGGCGAGGCCCCAGCCAGGGGCCAGCTCCTGGGACTCACCCGCTGGCCGGCCGTGCGCCCGGCGCTCCCACCCGCGGCGCTCACGCCAAACCTGCGCCTTCGCTGGGTGCAAACCCGCGCTCACCTTCAGCCCCTGGCTTTGGCAGTGACAGGGCAGTGACAGAGCCAGGCACAGGTCAGGAAAGCTGTCGCCGCCCGGTGACCAGGCCCGTGAGGACGGCGTCTCTGTGCGGCCGGCGCACAGCAGAAGCTGCGTCTCCTGGCTCTGGGGTCCAAGGTCAGGACTCACGGTGCGGTCAGGCTCCCGCCTGGCGAGGGAGGGTTTCTGGCTCCTGAACCACACGGCTGGGGCTGGGGTCCCCGGGGGCTGCTGGATGCGGGTGCTGACCCCACGAACAGAGGCTGCAGCCTCGGTCTCCGTCACCTCCGTCACCTCCGTCACCATCGCCGTGGGCGTCAGCGTGTCAAGCCGGACACTCGGGCCGAGTGGCTGGATGGACGGACGCTGGTCCTTGGCGCTGTCTCGGCTCCTGCCCCCTAAGTTAGGAGTCGCTGGAAACAGAGGTTTAAGACTCGGAATCAGTGAGGATGGAAACAAGGCTCCGCTCCGAGACGCCGTGGGACTCCAGGGGCGAGGAGCCCGCCGCTCCCGCCACCGGACGCCTGCGCCGAGTGTCGGGGCGAGGGGACGAGCGCCTCAGGGCTGAAAGCCACTTCCTGGCACGAGTTTGCTGTTTCTTTCCTTTCCCGAGAACGCAGGCCACGCTTCAGGCGCCGGCCGAGACCCACCCGGCGTGGCGGCCACAGGGCTTCCTCCGTTCCCACGGTCTGCACCCGGGAGAGGGGCGTCCGGAAGACCGAGCCCGCCGCCCCCGCCCCACCTCCTCCGCGGGCCGCCCCTCGTCCGGCCCGCCCACCCTTCGCTCCGCGTTAGCGCCTGAAAAATGGCCTCTGTCAGAAACGTGGAAACAGTCGTGCCCACCTCGGTCTTTTCTGCTTAGTCATCTGGGCCGTGGGCTGCTAACCTTTGCTTCGCCTCGTCTGCAGCCATAAATTGCTTTTATAGATCAAGAGAATTTGAACTTTCGAAAAGTGCTGCTTTAGCTTAAAATGCCGCGACTTGGACATTCTGTTTCCGCGCGCGGAGACGCCGCTCACCGTGGCGACCGGGGCTCAGGCTTCTCTTCCCGTGGCCGCCCCGGCATGGACTCGCGCCCAGGGGGTGACTGGAACCTGGCCGGCCGCGTCGGTAGTGCCGAGGACTCCTGACAGGAGCGGAGGCCTGGTCAGCGAGAGAGGGCGCTCGGGGCGACGGGAACAGCCTCCGGCCTCCACAGATGACCGGTGACTGGCACAGCAGGGAAGGGCGCCCGCCAGAAAGGGCGAGCCGGCGAGGGAAGGAGCACCGGGCAGTCTCCGGAGAGGCGGAAAGCCGCAGAAAGCAGCAGGGGCGGGGGCAGGCCGGCACGGGCTGTGGCCCCAGTAGGCGGCGGCCGGGCAGGCCTGCACCCCGGGACTGGCCACCCCTGGAAAGAGGAGACATGACAAGAAGCGCAAGTCCAGGCCTTTGGCTTAGAAACTGGAACGTGGGTCTCTGAGAAAGAGGCCAGCTCGCTCGCTGGAGAACTTGGAACCACAGGTGCTGGGAAACTTGGTGCCTGCGCCCCTCTGCCGAGGGACAATGGCCAGCGCTGGCACTGGACGGCTTGGGAAGTGTCCACTTTGGGTCTGCAGCGGCGAGCGGACGCCATCCCGTCTGAGACACCTGCCTGCCCCTTTGTAAGCACTTATCCAGGTCTGTGTGGCGAGAAGACGCCATCTTCGATGGATGTTAGGACTTCAGAGCTGGCCGGTGAGTGGGGGGAGATCGCTGGGCACGCACGGCCACAGGGACGCCTGGGTCTGCCCTCCTCGTAAGCACATCTGGCTATTGATGTTCCGAGCATCTTGCAGGTAGGTGCCTGCGGGTGGCCCAGAGTGCGTCTGCTCTGAGCGTCGCCTCCCCCAGTCCAGTCTCGCTTGATGCCCTCCACACCCGGCTTTGCAGGCTCCCTTCCTGGAGGCGCCCGTCAGTGACGCATGAGCAACCTTTAACCACGCCCGACTCTTGGTCTTATCCGGGGTGTTAAACTACGCCCTTGTCTTCCCACTGAATCGGAAAAGATCAGTCGCCTGTTTTCACACAGCAAAGCACCACGGGATGCTTAGCCTCGATGCTGTCTTTTTTTTCTAGAATATTCCCGGCCCGCGAACAAGCAGGAAGGCCAGACAGACAGACCTCCAGGCCAGCCTGCTCACCTGGGGTGTCACCAGCAATTTGCAGCCGGAAGCCCCCCTCTGCCTCTGCGGCCGCCCCCGTCACGTGTCATCGGGCTCAAGCGTCGCACGAGCCGCTCTTTAGACACCTTGAGGCCAGCAGCTTCTGGGGGCCGGCACGTGCTCCTGGGACCCCAGCGTGACGCAGCCGCTGCTCCCAGACACAACCCGGGCGGTGGGGGGACGGGCACGTTTTGCTTTCCGCAGTGCTTCCCGAGACGTCCAGCACGTCTGAACGTGGACGGGGCCCCGGGCCCGCCCCCCCCCCCGCCAGTCCCCAGGGCCCATGCTGTCTCTGTCTCGTCTCCGAGACAGAGTGGGAGTCGCAACACCCACCACAGACATGGGCAGGTCACGCTGAGCGTGGAGTCGGAGCTCAGCTAGGACAGCTCTGGAACGAAGACACTGGTCTGGGCTTTGCTCTCCCGCTAAAGCCTCCGACTGTGGCTCCCTGGGTTTCCGACGGCCTCGGCTTTCGGTTTAGCTCTAAACGCGACGCGTGTCACCGGCAGGTCCCTCTCTTCGCAGACGCCCCGAGAGTCTCCCTGGAATCTCACTCATCGATTCTCGTGGAGTCTATCACGGTCTGTCAATAGGCACGGAGAGCTGAGTCCGCTCATCCTGTGCCATTTCGCTCTGTTAGTGTGAAAGCGACTGCAGGGAAACACGGAAACCAGCAGTTCACGTCCGCTGACCTTGCGCAGATGGCCCTGCCCGGCCCGCCCAGCGCGTGGACTCTGTGCGTCCTTGACGGGCCGTCTCATAGCGCGGCTGGGTCACACTCTGTCTGCTCATCGTCCGGCTGACGGACACGCAGGGGCTGTGCGGACATCGCCATCCGGCCGTGTTGTGGTAAATAATGCCGCAGCAACACGCGTGCGCAAGTCACCCTGTGAGAAGTCACGGCTTCTCTCGGCCAGCAGAAGCGCTATCACGGGGTGACCGAGACCGTTGAACTCCCTGACTTCCCGCCCGTTGCAGCGAGCTGCCCTCCGCACGCTCCGCCAACACTCGCTCATGCCGCCTTGCCCCTAACACGCTTGCCCCTGGCGTCAGGATCGTTTCAGTGTCGGCCGGGATGGGCGGGTGTGTGGGGGAGGGAGCCCCCGTCCAGATCCAGTGCTGGTTTCCCCTGATGAGCGAGTTTCCTCGTTTTCTTGTGCTCGTATCCCGTCATGCACAAATGGCTTTCAGACAACGTGCCCGTTGCTCACTGGCATCTCTGCCTCGACAGGCGCATCCACGGTCCTGCTCGTTCTAGAGACCGAGCCCTCACGGAGCACGGAGTGTGCAGGTATGTGCCGCTGGCAGCTCCTGCGCTCGCTTCCTCCGCAGGGTGTCTGGCAGGGGAGTTGCTGCATGTTATCCTTAATGGTCCGTTAGGTTCATTGTTTTGCCTTGCGTTTCCCTCCTGAGCCTGCGCCTCCCAGAGCGTGATGATGGTCCCGCGGGTCCGTCCCCAGAGCCTTACGATGGTCACGCCTGAGTTCTTGATCCGCCGCAAATGAGTCATGGGCGGCAGGGGGCGAGGCTGGTCTCCTGAAATGTGCCCTCCAGCCTCCCGAACACCCTGCAGGCAAGGGCACGCCGCCATCTGTAACTTGCTGTGGCATCTTCTTTGAAGTCAAATAATCGTCTGCACGTGGGCCTCTTTCTGGAGACTTCCTGCTTCCACGTTCGTCTGTGGAGTCTTCCGTTGCTGACGCCATTCATTCCCAGGCCCTAGGACAGCGGCCGTCAGGTCATCTGACCCTCAAGACTGTGTGATCCCTCTCGTTGTTTCTTCATCTGTAAGGTGTCCAGTACCGTTGCATTCCCACGCTAACCTTAAAATCAGTGTGACTATTTCCGTAGCGATTGTTCTAAAAACAGCAGAAGAAAGCTACGGTGGGAATTCAGAGAGCGGGTGGTTCAGTGAAAGAATAACCATCAGAGCAACATCTCAACAAATGCGTAAAAGGACGTGACAGAATTCAGCTCCCAGTCGTGCTAACATTGGCATCTGAGCGACACGGATCATTCCGGGCCACACGTGTCTTTCTCCGTTTACTTTGCCTTTCAGATTCCTGCTCTGCGATAGTTCACGGGGAGCTTGCACGGGCTCGTTTCAGCTGTCCCGAGTGTTTTAGGAATTTGACCTTTGGAAAATGTATTTTTAAAATTTCATTTTCCAAATATTACCGCTAATATATCAGCATCATCTAGTTTTATTCATTAACTTTGTGCTTCGCGAATGCGCTGAATTCATTAATTCTTTTCAAAGATCACTTCTCTGATGCCCCAGGGCAATCGTGCCCTCTGTAAATAGAGATTTTTTTCCTCTCTCTGTCATCTTTATGCCTTTCCTCTCGTTTTTTACCTGCTACCTAGCTAGGACATTCAGTTAAATATTCCATCAAAATGGTAAGAGTGCTCACACTTTCCTCACTGTTGAGCTTATGGAAAATTTGCAACCAACCGCTATTAACTGAAATGATCTGAATGGTATTTTATAATAAATGCTGACTATCCATTTCGGGAAATGCTCTCTTATCCCTGTTAGTGGAAGATTTTTAACATGCTTGGGGGTTGGATTTTGTCAAGCATGTTTCTACATACAGGTGTTGAGGTGATAGTATTATTATTATACCTTATTTTGACAATTCAGCCAATCATGCTGATCCATTCTGAACCCAGCGCTTCTGAACAGACCCTGCTTGACTGAGATGGGTTCTCGGGGAGGAACTAAATTTGATAATATTTGCATAAGGCTTGTTGCCCTAACGTTTTCTTGTGTTTTTTCAAGTTCTGCTATTAGATGTATTCTTTTATGAGAAAAGCAGTTGAAAGGCTCCCCTGATCTTTTTCATTTTTTAAAAGAAGTTATTTAAGGTCAATCGACGGATCCTCTTCATATCTGATACAACCCAGCAGTGAAAGTTCCTGGCCTGGAGAGCAGGGAGGGTGTGCTCGTATCGGGTTCATCAGCTTGTCTACAAGGCCACTTTCTAATTACTTCTGTCAGGTATAGGCCCCGCCCATGGCTTTCTGAGGATGACAATCACCATGATCATAGCAGGTGCTATGGGAACCTGCGGGAACCCGGCAAGAAGCATCTGACCCCGCTGGCTGTGGCTTCTCTTTCCTTCGCCAACAATTGACCGCGGATTCATCACATCCACGGGTCTCTTGGTCTCTTAATGACTCGCCCCACCTGCTGGCTTAGCACGCCCTTCTCCCAGATTCTGGCCGTTTATTTAGCTCTTCACGAACCATTGAAATTTGTTTCTGGCAGTTCTGGGGGTTGGTCAGCGCCTGGCCAGGCGTGTCCCTCACCACCGGCACCTCCGACCTCCTTCACAAGAGAGCATCTTAAGCCCATACGGGAGGACCTGCCATCCTGATCTATCCTGCCCCGGTGTCATCACACTGGGCTTCAGGGCTTCCACAGTGAGTTGGGGGCCAGAGTGGCTGCAAGCATTAGCACAACGCACCGATTTGATTTGATTTGATTTTTTAAACTCTGGTCCTTCTCCTACCAGGAGATGTTCTCAGAACTTCACATTTACTTACTTATTTAACTTTCTTCTTGCCTCGTGGTCATCCCCGTGGCTCTCCAGCCATCACACCACCCGTGGGCCATCCCCGTTCCCTCGTGTCCCTCCCTCCCCTAGTCACGCCTCCCCGTCCCCCCTCCTTTGCTGTGTGTTTCACCTTTATGACCATTTCACTTGTTCCGAGTATTTCTTATCCTTTCGCTTGATTTAATTAGATCCCACATAGAAGTGCGGCTGCTCCGAGTTTTTGATTAGGGATATGTTTATGCTTTCCCTGGAAGGAAGCCTGAAAAGATGTTTGGGTCCAGGTGGGTTGAAAATGACTCTAACAAGCACATGGGTCTTACAAAGTTAGCTGCCCGTCTGGGCTAGTCTCCAGCTAGCCAGGAGGAATTAGATTTATACTTCCAGCATCTTCTGTCTGCGCCAGGCTCGCTCTGATGGTGGCGGACCACGTGGCGGTGTGGATGTGGGCCTTGCAAGCAGCATCTCCCTAGGTGAGTCCACCCCTGCAGGATCTGACTGCACCCTGGTCTTACAAGGCCACGGTCCAAGGTGACCAGGACTCTCTAGAGAGTAGAGTTATACTTGCTTTCGTGTCTATCCGGTAGTGAGTTCCTGAAACATGACAGAAGCGTGACAACATACAACCAAGGTCAACTCGGAAAATCATCTGCTTTGTCCATTGAAATGCACCGTTTTTGTTCTACTGTTCAGGTTTTTGTGTCTAAGGCTCCTCAGCCCTGAGTCTGCTGGTCCACGATTCCGGGATTTCTAATTTTCTTCTGACGCTGCTGCCCTGAATTGCTGTCCTAGGAGACACGTGGAACCTAAATATGCGGTGTGATATTTTCCTACATGCAGGAGCAGGCACGTGAAGCCATAAAGAAACAAATGACTGACTAAAGGACACTTCCAAGCCGTAAACGCAGTGTCTGGTGAACCGGAGAAGAAAAGTCTACCCCATAAAAGCTTCTGAGTGAAACACCAGAGGAGCAGGAAAGAATGAAGAGGAGTAGACTTGTGTGGACATGAAGGCAGATGAGAACAGTCTCAGTCTCCTTTGACCATGTTCCCTGGAAATCCAGCGAGCGAACGGAGGCAGAGGACACTGAGACAAAGGTGTCTGTTTTCCGCTGTCACCGAGCCAGGGGCACAGGGCTGTGTGGGCGGCGGCCTGAAGCAGTGGAAAGAGCACGGGCTTCTAATGAAAATGCTGAATTGTTGCTTCAGCGTCAGCCTGTTGGTTCTTTCGGGGGGGTTCTCCATTTCCTTGATGTAAAGTCTAGGTGTTCCTCTGTGGGCTGACGGCCGGGCGCTGTCTGCTACGGGGGGCAGGTCAGTCTCTCCAGACAAAGGTCACCCCAGCACGCCCACCGCCCACACTGTGCCCAAGGGGAGCTGTGCACTGAGGCACCTTCCTGGAAATCAGGTGAAGCCACGTTGCAAGGAAGCCCGCCGCTCACAAGGAAGGCAAGACTGTCCTGAAGAGGACCCGGGGGACGTGGAGGTGGGAGAGCGACAGGGACGCCATGCGGTCGGAGAAAACATCTTCGTTAAAAACCAGGGTCGATGCTCGACCGTTCGTGGACATCACGTCTGCCTGTTTATGGAGACCGCGCCCGACACCGTGACGCGCGTGACCAGAAAGTCGCCTCGAGCCTGCAGGCCACGTCTGTGCTCTGCCAGCCTTCAGGTGCCGGCAGGACTCCGGCCTGGTCACCCCGCCTGGTCACCCCCGGGCCCTCCCTGCGGGTCGTGACCATCACCAGGCATCGCTGGAGACTAACCCAGAACGGCCCCCAGATGCCCACCTGGTGGTCTTTGCCAGGAACGAAGACAGGACATGGGTGAGGCCGGCCACGGTGTCACCGCCGGCGGCAGCCACATGTGTGAAGGTGGCCGGGTCTCCGCGGTCCAGTCCCCCCGCCTGTGACCCAGACACGGGGGATGGGCTGGAGGTCACGACCCCTGCTCCCCAGGCAGCTCTCACAGCACATCGGTCACCACCAGGTCGTCCATCGCCCCCTTTGCTTCCAGTCCTGCGGTGAAACCCACACCGGGTGCTGGGCGCAGGCCGTCGTCACTTGAAGCAGAGTGTCCTGTCGTACCTGAAAGACGAGGACAGATGACCGAGTCGCAAGGAGCAGTCGGAACCTGAGGGGACAGGGGGGACAAGCTCGGGTGAGCTGGGGTCGTCCTCCCGGGGCTCGGAGGGCGGTTCAGAGACCGAAAGTCGCCCAGATGGCGTGTGGGTCCCCATGTCCAGTCCCACGAGGGCCCCGCGGCCGCCGAGCGACGAGCAGTTTCAGCAGAGTCACAGCCTCCTTGGTTCCGTCGTGGAAACGCAAAGCCCGGGCCACCGAGGGCCAGCGCCCCGGGCCGGCCCCAGCGCGCTGGGCGGCCTCCGAGCTGCCCTCCGAGGCCGGACACACGCGAACACAGGCGGGAAACGGGCTTCCGGGTGAAATCACTCTCGGTTCAGCCTCCAAGGCTCAGAGCGTCACCATCAACTCGGCCCTGAGTCTGGGTCCACTCGGCGTCCCCCGCCTGCGTGCAGCGCGGCCCGAGCGGCTGGAGGGTGGGAAGGAGGCCGTGTCCGGTGGGCAGGGCGCTGGCCACCGCGCAGCGTCCACCGGCCGCAGGAGCGTCCCCTCCCGGCCTGAGCGGAGCCAGAAACACCTGGCATCGCCGGCCAGCAACACCTTGGATGTGTGTGAACCGGGAGCAAGACGCGGCCCCTTTCCCAGGACTCCGCCGCGGGCTGGGTCAGCTCCCGTGTCCACTCGGGCAGCGGCCCGCGCACGACTCCGCCCGAGGCTCCGCAGCACGAGACCCTCTGCCCCGTTTTCAGGATTTCCGGAGCGTTCTGTGCAGGCGAGTCTGGCCTGCCGGCAAGGGGGGTCTTTCCCAGGACGCCCCCAGGCCCGCAGAAACCCCACGAAGGCGGAACCAAGCCCGTAAACCAGGCTGCAGCCCCCAGGCCCCCAGAGGCGAGGGGAGGGCCGGCAATGGGGATGGGGCCCCAACAGCGGGTGACGGACGGGAGGGGGCAAGCACTGAAGAGGCGCGAGCCTCAGTCCCTCCATGAGCGGGCACGGCGCGGGGCTTTCTGACTTGGAAACGCAGGCTGGTGTGTTTGAGCGGGGCAGTCGTCGTCCTTGTGCTGATCCTGCCTTCTTCCTGACTCGCACAGCGTTGCAACAGGTTCTCGGGGGCAAAGACACTCCTGGGTTGAGTATAATAAGGTTCAAGCTCAGCAGCTGGTGGTGCGATGTTAGCCTAAACGCACGTGGGGGCTTTGTGATCACCTGGTGTCGGCCGGATTGGGCGGAGGTCACCGGTGACCCTAAAACCCTTGAAGAGATGACGGGCATGGCTGGGCCTCTCCTTGGCACATGTGGGCCTCCTGCTCGGCTCCACACGTGACCGAGTCCGGTGTCTCCCCGCTGGGCACCCCAAGGAGCACAGAAGCCCTCCTTCTGGCCACGAGGACCGTCACGAGATCCCGAAGACGGTGTCCTGTACGTGAACGTGATATGGCCCCAAACGGTCCATATCATCTACAGTCCTGTGGTAAGGAAGGTTCCTGTGGGATGGGAGGGGGAGTGGGGTGGGAGAGCAAGTCGTGCGGCATGAAAACGTGAACTTGATTCGTGTTAATCAAACAGCAAAAGGAAACGCAAAGGGTGGTGACGCGGGTGGCCCCGTGGGCTCCTGCAGAAGCCCAGGCCACGTGTGCCCTTAGGACAGTTGAATGCAAGTGGAGGGGCGTGTCTGTGCAAGTGTGTAGCCTGGGGAGCGGGGACGTTTGTGCAACCACGTTCCATCAAGGTTCATCTGCTCTAGTCTTTGAAAACAGCTGTGATGGAGAGAGAAG
>PVHY01019553.1:0-27171 GCA_004024945.1 Uropsilus gracilis | reverse complement strand
GGGGGCGGGACAGAGGGGGAATGGTCAGGGAGGGTGGGGGGGTGAATCCCGGTATTACAAAGATATAAAATGTATATATATATAAACTATTTGATTATAAAAAATTTTTTAAAAAAATAAATTAAAAAAAAATATGGGGTCCTGGAGCCCAGGTAGATTTGTAGGGAGCCACAGAGGACACTCCCCAGCACACACACACACACACACACACACACACCTGTATACCTCTGAGAAATCTGACCACTTGTATGTTCCCAAAGCACATCTTGATGCCTAAATATTTCCCACATTCAGGGATTTTCAGATTCTCCAATGTATGCT
This sequence comes from Uropsilus gracilis, assembly GCA_004024945.1. Lineage (NCBI taxonomy): Eukaryota > Metazoa > Chordata > Mammalia > Eulipotyphla > Talpidae > Uropsilus > Uropsilus gracilis. The sequence continues at coordinate 26,850 of PVHY01019553.1, read as the reverse complement.
AGTGTTTCTATTGACTTCCTGGAATTGACAATGCCCTGACTCAAAGCAAATCTAGCCTACTTATTTCCTGAAGGGTCATCTAAATATGGCAAGATTCCCCCCTTCCAAGGTTTCTGTGATAAGAAGGGGAGTCAGGGACAGGGACACAAGGAGCAGGAGTGGCAGAGTGACCTCATGCTGGAGCCAGGGTGCCACCACCCCATCTCTGCCAGAGTTGTGCCAATGCTCCTCCACATTCCCATGTGATGGGAAGTGATTTCTGTCCCTTTTGAGGTACTTCTCACCAGCCTTTCACAGACCAAAGATGGTGTCAGTATAGGTGTCTTACTGTGGGATCAGGGCAGTGCAAGGTGGGTGGGTGAGATTTGCAATATGATCTCCCTTGTTCATTTCCTGGTGCCATACAGGGTTCAGGTCTGCAGAAGGACAGTCTCGTGTGTGGACACTTCCTCTTACCCAATCTCTGCTCATTCTACTTCATCTATCTCCTCCCATGCCTCTGGGCCTGGTAACTGACCTCTATCCTCTCTTAACCTCAAGAAGTTAATGCTTCCCTCCACTACCTCCAGCAACCTCACCTCAACCCCTCATCCTCTGAAGGAATCTCTTGTGTCTTGAAAAATCTGGCAGCTTAGACTTTGCTAAATGCACATGGAGGCTGTTCTCTAGTCAACATTTTCTGAGTCAGGATTACAAAAAATTGAAGGCACAAGGGAAGCTTCCAGTGCATGTACACTGGCATGGCTAGAGGGAAGTGGGACTTAGGCATATACAGGACTCAGAATCTTTAGCACACTCCCTGTCAACAGCTTGGTGGGCACCTTGAATCTGTTTGTTTTCCAAATAGGGTCTTTGCAGACATATTCAGTTTAGAGTAGCCCCTATCCAATACAGCAAATATGTTTATAAGAAGACACAAAGAGACACAGAGGCACACACAGAGAAGTTCATGTGACAGTAAAAGCAGCAAAAGCAGAGTTGAAGTGATGTGTCTAAAATCCAGGGAGCACTAAGGATTGCTGGAATCTCCTGAAGCCAAGACAAAAGCATGGGAGAGATTCCCCAAAGCCTTCAGAGCAAACAGGATCCCTGGCACCTTGATTTTGCACTTCTATACTCCAGAACTGCATCTGCTATGTTCAGTCACCCAGTTTTGCTACTTTGTTGTGGCAATTACACCAATACAGCAGCCAGTATGAGTGTTACAGGCTCATGTTGATTCTTATGATCCTTAATCCCAGTGATAGGAGATGTTATATTTCAATTCATCCCACAGAATGGAAAATTACTTGGGTCAAGATTTGCTGTCTTGACTCTGATGCCCCACTGCTCAATCTCTTCTAAGGAGTAAGGATAGGATTTTACTGAAGACTCAACTAACAACCGAATACCAGGCAGTATAAACAGATTTGCAAATAACGAAGGCAGTTTTCCTTACTGAAACCCTGAGCAATGCCAACCTTTAAACAGGACTTTTTTATATCAGGTACCCTGCAAGAGCCCTTAACTCTGTCACTGAACAAGAACAGGTTCCAAACTGCAGTGTGCTGTGTCCACAAACATCTCAGGGACCCAAGCACTTGCTGTAATGCTTTCTCTGGCCTGGGTTTTCTCAGATATTTGTCAATTTAAGGTATAAACAAGTCATACATCATTCAAAGATTCAAAGTTAACCAATTAAAGTGACAATATAAATAAGAGATGTTTGTATTTATGTGTATTTTGTCTGCAGATGGGGAAGTCTTGTGGCAGAGAGCTTGTGTTATTTGAAAATTTACTTCCTGAATTTTACTCATTTCTATGTGCTGCTGATAAAATGGAAAAGCAGAGCACTGATATATAATTAACTAAAGGATTGAAAACAACAAAAAATACAGTCTGGATAAAATTGAACTTAACAAAGACTTTGCCTAGTAAAGAAAAAATTTAAGTTGTAAACCTCTCAACAGATGACTCTGTTAAACAGCTTCAAGGCCATGGCCTACCTATCTCTGAAATACAATAATAATCCTCTCTGGAAACAAGAGAGCAGAAATTGGCATAGGATAGACAAATAGATCAATAAAATGAAAATAGAGAGCCCAGAAATAGAGCCAAGCTGACCATAAAATTAAAACTTGATTTACTGAACTTCATCAAAATTTAAAGTTTCCACTTACCAAGTGACATTAAAAATATGAAAAGGCAAACCACAAAGGGGAAGGAAATATTCACAATACATTTATTTGACAGAGGGCTTCTATCCAAAAATGTATATGCTACTATAAAAGAAGAGAGAAACAAAGGAATAGACAACCCAATGTTTTTTGAAAGAATGAGCCAGAGACTTTAATAAACACATGGCAGAGGAAGCTATAGAAGTGGCTGAGGATACTCATCATCAGTCATCAGAGAAACATAATTATAACCACAGTAAGGTCTGACATCCACCAGAAAGACCAAATATTTAAAACTGTCAGTATTGTCAGTAAACACGTGGGGTAACTGCAGCTCTCAAACTTCAACATTAGAAGCGTCAATTAGTGCAGCCACTTTGAAAAAGTGGTGAGCAGTTTCTTATATTAAGTGTAGATCTATTTTTAACCCAACAGTTTTATTTCTGCCTATTTACCCTAGAAAAATGACAACATAAAAATAAAGGACTTGTGTGACAGATTTGTGTGTTTCATTCATAAGAGACAAAAATGGAACATTCCAAGTATTTATCAACAAGTGAATGGGAAAACAAATTGTGATATATTTATTCAATAGAAAACTACTCAGTCATAAAAAGGATAAAATTTACTGACATTTTCAATGACATGAGTGATTCACACAAACATGATGTTGAACAAAAAGGTTAAACACAAAAGACAACATTTGTGTTCCACATCTGTGAAATTCTAGAAACAAGCAAAACTAAACTATGTTGAGGTTAAGCATAACAACCACAACCCAGGAGAAGGGATCCAGATTGACAAGAAAGGGCTATGATTAAAATTAAAAAAAAAAAAAAAGAAAAGAAAAGGCTATGAGATGATGTTTTCTAGATAAAAGTGTTTTATATTTTGATGAGATAGTTTTCTATAGCTACACTGCATCTGTCAAAACTCTTTAAACTACACACTTAAAACATGTAGAATTTATATCATGTAAACAATCCCTCAAAAAAAATTTACCCTATTTGCTCAAGTCTCTGTAAGAAGCTTTCTATTAATGAAGTTAAATGTAACCTCCTCTCACTAATTCAAGAAGACTAAAATAGATGATAGAGATATAAAGAATAAAGAAATGAAGAGTTGACCACCAAAGCAGTGTATACAGTGTAATTACAATGGCCTTCATAAACCTTTAAATCTTCAGAAACATACTAAAATGAGTTGCATGAATTGTGTACTTGAATTGTATTTTCTTATGCAGGTAAATAGGACACTGAGCTGTGTGTACAAGTACTGTTGGGATGAAATGGAATTATGTGTACTGGCTCCTGGGGAAGACCCCAGAGTCAAGGAGAAGTAAGTGCTCAGACACTTCAGGCTTTATGGGATGAGACTTAGAAAGCCACAATCAGGAAACTGGCCATGTGAACAGACTGCACCTCAACCTTGAAGTCTCAAGAGGCCCAAACTAATGTATGAGTTAGATTTGCCAAAGGAGAGAAGGGAGTTACTCTTGGTTATTTAGTTCCTTTGAAGTTCTGTTGCTTCTTTCCTTATTCTAGTTTCTAGTAGGTAAGTGCTGCAGTGATTGGATGTTAGCTCAAAATCATTTCCTCACCTATGTAAGACCTCTCATAGAAGATCTCTTCCCTTCCCCACTTACTGTAACCCAACACACATAGTCTTGTCCTCCAACCCCAGAGCAGCTCTCCCCCCAAGCCACTCCCCACCGACTTCTCCTTTGTCCCCCAACCTAACCTTTTTGAAGTCCAGGAATACTCTTGTAATTGTCCATCTGAAACACAGCATCCAGTGTAGACTTTAGTGGGACCTTCACATAATTAGTAACAGGACCCTGGGTTTTGATCCCAAAACCCCTGTGTCATTCCCATGGCAATGACAACACCCTATTACTGATACTCACTGCAGTTTCTAGGACAGACACCAATCAAATGTTTTTGAAGATGATCTTGGTACTGTTGATGATGATAGTTATGATTCTATTCCCCAAAGTAGTGGCTCCTTCTTGTCCCCTTCCTCATCTTTTTTGGTGGAGTCACAAATCTACAAAAGCTTTGCTTTACAAAGTAAAAGCAGAACACAGCTTAGCAGCAATGGTGATCACGCTGTTTCTGACAGTGGTGGATCAGTGGTTCTGGTAGATCCACCAACCGGTACTTTCACTGGGCTCTCCAGGTTCTCTTTGAAGGAAGACACTTTTGTTCTCCAACAGAAATGTGTAGAAAGAGACTTCTGACTTCCTACTCCTTGTGCTGTCCCACATTTTTTCTTTGGAAGAAGACTTGGAAGATTGGAAAACCTAGGATAAGAAGCTCAGCCCCGGGAGGACCCTCCACATGATCAACTTCCAGTTAAATGCAAAACTTTTAGACTCCCAAATTCTTGGAAACCACTTGAGCTCAGAGTGAGAGAAGATACTGATGTCTGAACTCTGGTTGCTCTAAATCCTGCAGCCTGTTCAAGGCAATTCTTGCTAACATGCTTGCTCTGAGCTGCTGCTGGGACTTTCTCAAGCAGGCCACTAAAATGCCACTCAGCCTTCACTGCTCACAAATGCTTTACTAGGTTCTAGATCTATCTCTCACCTTCTTCATTCATCTGTAACTCATCATTGAATTCATCAAAAGTGCTACTTGGCCCCAAAATGTAACCCTACTTGTGGCCACAAGGTCCTGCTCCTGTCTAAAGGGTCTCAATCTGCTTAGATTGTCCTAATCTCAAAAACTTGCAATTTTATAGCTGATGCAGAAAATTCCCGCACTCTGGGGTTACAGTCACCTGGACTCCCTCATGCCCATCTTTGGTCAGGGACTGACAACTCATTTGAGAAAAACTCTTCTCCTTTTCTCCAGTTTCCCCTCAACACTTTCCTGTTTGTCCTAAATCAGACTCCATTCAGTACAACAAAGCATGTTAGAAATCCCAGAGGGTTTTACTCAGGCCTGTCTAGGATCTTAAAAAGCAATATTTATGTCCTGCTGGTTTCCTAACATGACCTACCCAGGTTTTACCTTCAGGCTCTTTGTAAGTCTCATATAAGGCAATTACTTGAGAAGCTTCCTTCCTTGTGGGATTTATGAACAGGCTTTTTTCATTTTTCAACTTCTGATTTGCACTGAAATGGGTAGGTCTCAGCAGCAGGAGAGAAAGGGAGGGTTAGAGGTTTTCCCTAATCTCAGGGTTTAATTTCCTTTCCCCAACAGACTGGCTCAACAGACTGGCTTGACAGCCCAACTGAAGCTCCTCCACTCTGTGTATCACTGGCTGTCAGTTTGAGAACATGTTTCAGGAAGTGGATGTTGCTCTCTAGGTTCAGAAAGGCTTCTTTGAAAGTCGCTAAAGCTGAGGCTGACATTGGGGAAGATTTGTCAGTGAGGCAGATATGCTTTGAAACAGACCCTTCAGGAAAGATTTCTCAGTTGGACTAACGTGTGAATGAGCCTGGTACTCAGCCCACCACTGAGTTCTAAGCATAGAGATTAGTCCGCCTCCCACTCCCTCCCCCTTCCTCCTTCTTCTACCCCCTCACCGCCACCCCACCAAGGAATAGATGTTCCCACATCTTCATTCCTGCCCTCCAGGTCCCCACCCAATGCTCACTTCTGTGTTTCCTCTTTGAGTACATGAGATCATGGCTCTCCATGTTCCTGGCCTCAAAACCAAGGAGTTTGTCTTCACTGCTCCTTTACACTCACTTCCCACATGACCACATCTAGGTTCTCGCCCCTGAGAGTTCCGTTCCCACCAACAGTGTCTCTGAATGGACACCACTTTGTGCCTGGACTATTGTGCCTATTTAAATCACCATCCAGACTCCAGTCCCCCCTTTTGACAAGCCATATTACACTCATCATCAGAATTATCGTTCTTCGTGTGTGTGTGGTTGTGTTTTCTCTCTCTCTCTCTCTCTCTCTCTCTTAAGAAACCCTGTCCCCACTGCATACAATATCAGTGGAACACCTTGAAAATGAGACTTTTCTCAAGTTGCTCCCCAGTCTTCATTGCTGTGCTAGATATCTACTGCTGCAAGATAAATTACCCCAAGATTTAGTGATTTGAAACTACAACAAGCATTTAATTCTCAAATTCCATTAGGATGTAACTGGGTGATTCCAGCTCAAGGTCTTTTTTGAGGTTTCAACAAAGTGTGGCTGTCGTCACCTGCAACCTTAACTGAGTGCAGGAGGATCACTTCTAAGAAGATTCACTCATGTAGAAGGCAAACTTCTTCTGAAAGGAGACCTCACCTTCTAGACCAAGGTGTTTTTTGTCAAGAGAAAAAGGCCCAAAAAACAGTAAGGAAAATGCTGATATCTTGACTCTTGACCTGGTCTTTGAAGTCACACACCATCTCTTCCAACACATTCAGTTGGTCACACAGACCAATACTGATTTAGTTTGGGAAGACTAAGCAAAAAGCATGATACTGAGAGTAGAAGGCTTTAGGTACCATCTTGTAGGCCATCCTGTGCATCTTCCCATACTTCCCATCTTCCCATCCTCCCATCCTGGGCACCCTGCATTGCAGCCACTCAGAATGATACTCCCTCCACTTCCACCTGCCTAAATCCTACCTGTACTACCAGAGTTCACCCTACCATGAAGGTAGATTGACCTACCTGGGAGACCCATAAGCTTTAATGAATTCCTCTTTTCTTGGCTCATTTAACACTTTCGCTTCTATTCTGGTATATGTCACACTCTACCGTGTGTTATAGTTGGATGCAAATATATCAGCTTCCAAAAGGCTGAAAACTTTTGAAAGAATCCATAGCTTATTCTCATTGTCACTCAATCCCTGAACACGCCTTCCTTCCTCTGAGGGTTGTTACAGGTTGGGTTTTCTTTTGAAAGAAAGAGAATATGTCATTTAGCTCAGTACGGTGTGCCTTCTACATGCTAGTTATGGAGCATGGGGCTCCTTCCTTCCAGAGAACTTTGTTCTAGTGAAATAAATTATGAATTCATTCCAGGTACTGGACAAGTGACACTTGCGAACTCCGTGCATTGGATAATCTTACAGTATTATTTTCTAAGATTTCATCTGGAAGATTTTATGAATCCATAGTTTTTGGTTTTGTTTGGTTTGGGGGCTTGAGAAGGTGGGTGGGTTTTTTGTTTGTTTGTTTGTTTGTTTGTGTTTGTTTGTTTTGCTTGTTGTGGAGGGGTCTTTTTTTTTGTGATGGTTTCTAATCATTTCTTTATTTACCCACTTAAGTGTTCATACACTTAACAGACATTTATAAGCAAGTCACCTTGAGGATCCAAAGATAAAAAAGATGAAGTTTCTTTTTAAAAAACATTTTCATTCCAGTGGGGGAGATACTTAGGGACACAATGACAGCACAACTGCTAACACACGGAAAGGGACTAAATAACATCAAATTCAACAGTTATTTGAAAGATGCTCCTCAATGACAGAACAAGGAGCAGAGGCTCAATTCTACTGTTGAAGCTTCAGAGAACATAAGAACCATCACCAACACATCAAAAAAAAAAAAAGGCATCAATATTGAAACAAGTCCTTAATCCCCAGAATGAAATAGCCTCATCAAACTCTCCTCATTTTGATGCAGGGAACTGAGAGAAAAGGAAGAAACTAGGAACAGGGATTCATCGATGGTCATTAGTTTAGAAGTCTGTCCTTTCCTGCTCTAGACCAGGTTGTCAGCCTGGCGTCTAGAGGCAACTCAATGATTCACTCCTAGTGACAGGGAAGCTAATGATAGAATCAGCTGACCATCTAGGAAGAAGGGAAGAAACTAAAAACACCTCAAATATTAACTCCCATGGAATCAAAACTATTCTTATAGTCACCACATTTTTTCCAGCCATAAGTAACAATACCTAGGCTGCCCCATGGCTCAGTTCACGGATCCAATAATGGAATGGAATATTTTACTTCATTGTTGCCCGGAACCCTAGGACATATGATTTCTGAAACAAACCTCATAAATGCTCATTTATTTTTAATGCATGTATTTTGGTGCTCATGAAATATGTCATGCACATAAAAAAGATTCATACGATGTTATGTGCAGTTTAAAGCTTAATAAGGTAAACACCATGTACCCACCACTCCACTCAAGAAATATCTCAGCTTATTGTTAATAATAAAATTTACTATTTTCTAAGCACTTCTTGTGTGCCAGATACTTACTGTGTGTTCTGAGGACTTTATAGATATGATCTGATGGATCCTCACAACCACCTTACAAGTCGGTATTACTACCATTGTTTCACAAGCCAGATAAGAGTCTCAGTGAGGGAGATTGCCGACCAGGTAGCACAGTCAGAGGTTGAGGCAGGATAGAACCTCTGACTCTAAAGGATAGACAATCTGACTCCAAAGGCCACGCTATCCAGCTATCCACTACCACACTATCTCAAGGTCCTTTATTTTCAGAATAGTGGAACAAATAAAATGAATCTATTTGATGCAAAACAAACTTCTCCACTAATGCATCTCACCTGGAGGTGAGTTTGGAAGCAGACCCAGGCAACAGATGTTCTAGTGGAGGAAAACAAGGAGCACTGAGGAGGGAGACTCAGGACAGGTAGGAAGGTTGTATTCCAGAGGCTGCAAGTTAAAACCAGTCAGGACTCATGCTGGGGTGAAGAATGCTTCATGCCACTCTTATCTGTCTTCAGAACACTGAAGATGAAAATAGCATGATTTGACATCCGGTAGGCATTCCTCCAATATTTACCCTAAGAGACCTTCCTTAAGAGATTATAGCAAGTTAATAAGTAAATCCCCTGTCCCCAAGTATCCCACAAGAATTGATGTTTTACCTAATCTTATTTTGCCTGAGCCACCTTTTTCCTTTGTCTAAAACCTTTATAAGGACTTGTGACAATCATTAAAATTTGCTAATGAATGCACACTTTCATTCAGCTCTAGCCTCTATAGTAGTGTCCATCTTTCTCATCTGTCCTCTCTTGTACCTTGCGTTCAACTCTCAACAGTTGTACAAAGAGAAAATCTTTCTCACAGGTTCTTCAGTTACCAGAGGGGAGGATTTGGAGAACAGACCTATCAGTGACACCTGCTTCCTTCCATTTTATGATCACTACAGTGACCCCTCAGTTCAGTGACTATGTCTCGTTTCCCAGAAAGAGGTGAAAGAAATGTTTTCTAGATTGAACAATCTATAAAACACCCCAAAATTTTGATGTACAGTTACTCTGTGTCATCAGTTCCCCCACAATATCTCCCTCCTTGCAAGTGATGAAAGTATCTTATTTTCTTTCACCAAGATACATGACCCAAAGGACTCCCACTGTCACAGGGTGAGTGGAAAGGGAAAACTGCTTTTTACCAATGTGACCCATTTACCTCTGCATGTTGGCTCACAAAATATAATGCACCTAATTCATGAATTCTTCCTTGCCCACTATAGAACTGTTATGCTAGATTTAAACACAGCATTCAAGCTGACATTTCTTCACACTGCTTCTTTAGCATTTTCCCTTCCAGTCAATGATTACAAATACTTATCTCAGGAAACTTGGTGTTCTCAGTTCCTCTCCTTGCAAAATCACCCTAGTGAAAAAAGTCAAATTCTTCAATTCTTGGGATAGTTAACAGCATCCTAAGAAAAAGTCTATAGCAGGCAATTGACCTGAGAGTAAAGATTCTGAAGTCGGGCCTTTACCCTGGCCATCCCACTCCCCAGATCACTTGGGAGGCTCAAGACAGAGAATAAGCAAGAGACCTTTCACTGAGCCCCCTGGGTTATTTCACCAGTCAGGTATTCAGAAGTGTGCATTGGGGGGAAAGCTTTGCCTGTGGAGGTGCTGTCTTGTTATTAGCAGGAGGTGGGACCCAGATTGGGTCTCAGCTATAAGCTACATCCTTCTGTGACCAGGAACTCTCCAGATATGCAGAAGCCACTGACTATCCACAAGAAGGACAAGACCAGAAGACAAGGGAAGTTCTCATCTGAAACAGGGTGCTGGAGAGTAAGAATCTCGTCACAACAGAAGAGGCACTTCCCCTGCTAAGGTGGCCACATCATTTTGTGGGTCCCTGAGAAAAAATTTCAAACTTTGTTCACTTCCACTGAAACATCTTGGGATGTGTTTTGACAATTGAGAATTGGCTGTATGTACATGACCAAGGTATATTCAGGAACCTCAAACTGTTAGGGGGGAATATATTCTAAAAAGGGGCTCAACCCATCCATGCCCACAGATACAAAGAAAGATCTTTAAAAGAACTGGTGTATGGGAGAGAGAGAGGATATTTCTAATAACTCTGAAAATTACCCATTCCATATGGTCAAATGCCCAGTCAAACAGACTTGGCCCAAAATGGGGTCACAAGACAGCTTGCCACAAGAAAAAGACACCTTCTGGTGGGAAACCACAAGAAAAGGGTTAGGCAGGTCCTAGAGAGCTGGGACAGAGGAAAGATCCAAAATTCAAAATGTATGAAATACTCCAGGAGGTCAAGATGATAGCTTCCATTGTTGCTGCCAAAACACCAAAGTCCTAGGAACCATTTCTCACCCACATCTCCCCTCCAGATTTCTCCTTCAAGTGTCTCTACGGGAAACCCAGTCCATGCCATGTTGACACTGAGAGTTCAAGGTGACTACATGTGAGTGGTGGCAGAGAAAATGCACTGAGATGCTGCTCCTCCCCCTTTCACAGAATAAATGTACAACACATGACTTTTTTCTAAAATGCCAAAGAAAATGTTCATTCTGCTTGATAGATGTGCTTCAGGTTAAGGGAACAGCCAGTGATGGCAGGTCATGCTACAGGCACTTCTGGCTCTGGAGTTACAGCAGCATTTTCCCAGTAAGTTAACCAGGACCAATCACAGATCCCCAAGCCAACTGGTAGCTGTTGCCTGCAAAAAGTCTACTGGGAACTAGACTTGCACTGTGGCTGCCAAGCACCAGCAAAGTTATAGGGTGTTCAGGCAAAATCACAGGGTTGGAGAGTATGTGAATATAAAAATCTCATAAACTCCACCTACAGACACATGCATCATGCTTATTTTGCATCAAATTGCAAAAGTTATCCTGAAAGAGCCAAAAATCATTTTATAGTCAGAATTATTTTGGGATTTTTTTTAGTTCTACAAATAATTGTTAAAGAAAGAAAGTGTTTCAATTAACACATTTATTTACATCTTAGTAGGACAGTCCATACAAGAGCATAACCTCTTTTTGCCAAATGTCCAAAATCAGAGTATTTTTAGAAATAAGACAAAATGTATTTTCTATAACCCAGCTTTAAAATAACACAAGTCCGGGAAGTTCAAAGGCTGAGAAGTGTGCACCCATAGCAGGTGAGCATACTCTGCCAGGGGTGAGGTAGATCCTGCATCACTCTTGTTGACACCCTCAGCCTCCAATGCTCTTCCCTGTTCTTTGTGTTCACACTCCCACTCTCTGCCCCTTTTCTTCCAACTTCTGCTTTTTTCCCTCCCACTCACTCTCTACTCCACAAGCTATATTTGTCTTTCCTGTTGTACCCGTTCTTAGAATAATTTTCCCTCTCCAATACCCAAATTCTTCTTTCTACCTTTTGATCTCTTAGTGTGCTCACTGTAAATGTTACATCCATGAATTGAAAGATGTTTCAGACTCCAAAGCATCAAATAAGTTAGTGCACAGCTATAAACTGTAGGCAAGGCACAGACATGAACAAGACTGGCCTCAGACAGCTTCCAATCTAGAGAAGGAATACAACGAAGGACCATATAACTTAAACCCAAGGTGAGCAGGTCAAGGCTGGCTATAATGGCTCAGAGTTTAAAATATGGGTGAGCAGGCTTCCACCAATAGGGAGGGGTTCCTGGAGTAAGTGGAAACTGGGAGGAAAAACAGGAAACTTCAGAAGAAATTTCATGTGAAAATGCTAAATAGAAAGTTTAGAGAACAGACTTCCCTATCTTCAAGTGGGATGACTTCATATTGCTGGGGCAAACCCATCAGTGGATAGAACACCTTGATGCCTCCTTATACAACTGCAGGACCTACCCCTGCACACAACTATAAATACACAGTGGCTCTGTCCTAGCTCACACATTTTCTTGCGTTGCTTGTATGCTCCATGATTTTTACCTAGAGGTGCAGCAGCCACCCCCAGAGACTCCATCTACAGCTAGAGGGAGATTATCAGAAGGAAAGCAAAGGAGATCTTAAAGATTCTCTCTTCTCTGACCTGGAATTAAGAATCAACTGCACACCAGGATTTTCCATATGTTTTATGCCTGCCCCAGCCATTTGTTTAGTGCTTCCAACCAGACTGTTTTTCAATACTGACTTATGACAAAAGGGGAAGAGAGGAAGTGGAAAGAGAGAAAGGAGATAATTCTTTCAAGAATCTGCCTGAGCAAACCACTTCCCCTCTGGCCCTCAGTTTCCTCATCTGTAAAAAGAGAAGGTTTGTCATTGCCAGCTCTAATCCAACACACTGTTTTCTGTTTCCTTCTTGTTCTTCAGGTTGTCCTTCTACCAGGAAGACATGACTGCTTCCAGCTCCTGGAAGCCATTTCTCACCATCTGCTTATCATTTCTCTTCCAGAACATCAACTCTTTTCTCCCCTCTGCTCCGCCCCCTTCTCCCAGCCCAGCCCAAGATCGTTCTCAGGTTCCTTTTCCTTTAATTTCTTTTCTCAGAACATTGCTGTTTCTCTTTTCTTGCTTAGGCTTTACAGGGGTGACACAGCCAGAAAGATTATCGATGCTGCTGCAACTTTGGGGTACTCCTCTGAGGTTTCCCTCCTTCCTCCCAGTGGTTTTCAGTGGGCACTGACACATACAAAGACAGGAAATGGGCTTTCAAAACTGTCTGCTCAGCACTGTGGGACAGCCCTCTACTTTTCAGTGCCTGTAAGAAAGAGCCATTAACCTCAACCTTGCTTACAAAGGGAATTTAGAATCTTTGAAGGTCAGCAGACCCAAGTGAAGCAGTTACTCTCTTTATTTTAGATCAAAATTAAGACTTTTAAGAAGAGTTAACCATGCTTGTTACAAGACAGAAGCAAAAGCCCTCTGAGCAGCACCTAGAACAGTATCTAACACTATAACCAATCAATGATTGATGACTGAGGGAATGAATGATTCTGTTGCAAAGGACATTTCCTCTTTTTGTTAGCACAACATCAAGGGATATTCAGGGACCCCAAAGAGCTAAGAAATGTCTGCTCTGTAAAGAATTTGGCCATCCATGTGCACAAAGACAATGGAAGACTAATGTTAGAGATTTTTAATGGAATTGGTGTGGGGTGGAGAGAGTGAGGGAGAGGGAAAGGAAGAAGTGGGAAGGGAAGGGGAGGGGAGAGGGGAAGGGAGGGGAAGGGGAGGGGAAGAGGAAAGGGAAGGAAAGGAAAAGGGAGGAGAGGTAGGGGACAGAGGGAGGGGAGAGGGAGTGGAGGGAGAAAGAGAGAGGGAGGGGGAAGAGAAGGAGGGAGAGGGCAGAGGGTGAAAGAGAAGAAAGAATTTCAAATCACAGATTCTGAATAAAACTATAAATATTACCCATCCCGCATGAGCAAATGCCCAGACTAATAGACCTGGTTGTGACATGGAGCAACAAATGCCCAAAAGCTTGTGGCAAGTTTTTCTAGTGGAAAAACACTAGAAAAGGGCTAGACTGTTCCCAGAGAGTTGGGACAGAAGGAAAGAGGAGATACAAACATAGTCCACAGTGAAGTCAAGATAATGGCTACCAGTGTCCCTGCCAAGTCTCAGTATCCCCTTCCAGCACTACCAGGGAGCAAGTTATAACCAAGCAAACAAAAGAGTGGGTCCACCTGCCTTCCATGTTACACAGGTCCATCTAACTCTCACCTCTACCTCTAGTTTCCAGTAGCTCCCCTGCTCAGCAAGTCTGGTTCATCATATACTGGAACTTGTAGTCCAAGGCTGCACATAAGTGGGGGTGAGGAAAAAGGTGCCTCCCCTTCATGAGGTGTATCTGAAATACCTTTACAACTGTTGTCAGAGAAGTGAACACTCCGCATGGAAAGGTAACAAAACAATGCTGTGCATGTAAAGTACATTTTTCTTTGGGTCCTTTTGCTGGAAGTTTCCTCCATTGTCCTGAGGTAGCCTCTAAAACAATCTGACCAAACATAACTCATGGAAAGACTTGTAAAAGCTTCTAGAGGTGCCTAAGGTAGTTCAGGTGTACTTAACAGCCCAGTCTTATCCCATTTTGCCCTTATTTCCAGTCACCCTCTCTGCTCTTCCTCACATGATCTCCCAGAGAACAAACCCCCAATCAGAACTATCACCCTCTCACTCCTAAACAATATATCCCCCTATGCAAGGGTGAATTTTTTAATGACTGTGATAAGTTGATCTTTTCTTGTCACTTGTGTTAGTTTTGAACTCTCCCTGCATGAGACTCCAACATTTGTGTTTTGTAGCACTCACCCAGCTTTTAATAAACACTACCTTTTATTAATCCCATTAATGTACATGTCAAATCTCTCCCAACCAAACTACAAGTTGTTCAGAAATGTAGACAGCATTTTATTCACCTCTCTAACCCTAGTACCTATCAATATGTCTCATTCATAATCACCAGTTTCTTCTCTTACTCGGTTTTTTTTTTTTGGCATTATTACACACATAAAACATGCTCACTGTAGGACTGCATGTTTATTGGCAGAGTAAATCACCACAGAATAAAATACACAGACTCCAAAGCAATTAAAGAAATGCAAATTTTAAGTGGAAGATATTCTTATACGTGTATTAAAATAAGGCAAATCAATAAATTTGATGAAATACTCTGTGGTAATGATTATAGAAAAACAATGTGCTTATACAGCATTCTTGTCCAATAATTGGAACACCACCTGGCAGCAACTACCAGAAGTATTAAAATTCTTGTGACCTTCAATCTGGGATAGGAAAGTTAATCCTGGTATGGAGCACACTGACAATGCCCCCCAAGTCTAAAAACTTGTTCCCATCTCTGTGTCTCTCTCTCTGATTCTCTAGGTCTGTCTCTCTC
The DNA here is from genome assembly GCA_004024945.1 of Uropsilus gracilis. Classification (NCBI taxonomy): domain Eukaryota; kingdom Metazoa; phylum Chordata; class Mammalia; order Eulipotyphla; family Talpidae; genus Uropsilus; species Uropsilus gracilis. Next base: position 11,704 of record PVHY01019553.1, on the reverse strand, counting down.
ATCCTCCCTTCCTTTCTCCCTCTCTCCTTGCTCTCCCTTCCTCCCTTTGCTGAGAACTTCCTTCTGCTGCTGCTGTGTGTGCTCAACTGCATTGCCAAGAGCCAGTTCTCATTCTGCTCTAAAGGAGATTTCTAAGCTAGACTCTCACCATCTGTCTTTTCAGTGCCCTCTCTAGTGCCAGGTAAGTCCTGCTTGCTTATGTTCCTCCTTTCAAAGTCTGCACCAAACCTCCCCAGCGAAACCAATCTTTCTCTGTGAGATAGCACCAAAGGCAGCATTCTGTGTCTAAGGCAAGTGGCCATCTCTTCCTCTCTGGGAGTGAGTATGTGGAGCAAAACTCCAGAGCAGACAATCAGAGGGGTCTGGGAGAGGCCAGCAGCCCAGGCCCCATTCCATACCATGCGTGCTAGTGTGACTGCAACCCAACACCATCCCCCCTCTCTCGCCATTTTGCCCTTGTCACCCCCTGTTTCCAGGAAGGGTGCAAGTTTTGAGGCAAGAAGACTAGATTCCAGGATTTTGTTAATTGAAAGTACTTTTTGCAGTCTCCTTTTCTAATAATGAAATGGTACATGTTTATTATAGTAAACTAGGAAAATAAATATTAGTAATAAATAAGCCAACAAATACCTATAATGATATCATCTACTGCTTATCAAATCTTTATCACCTTAATATAGAATCTTTCAGGATTCCTTTCATGTGTGACATTTAACAGCATATTATCAAAACAGTGGGACATTTTGCTTCTCCCATATTGCCTATCAAATGGATCAGATCTCACCACCACATTTCTAGATCCCTTCCCCCACCCCTGAAGCAAAACTTAGGCATATGCTATAGCTTCTGGGCATTTAAAAATGTTATGTCTTATTTTTAAGAGTTAGGAATTCAAATCCACTCTAAATCATAACTTGCATCTCTCATTCAGGCACAAGCTTTCCCCACTGCCCCAGCCCCACCCTGATCCAGATGACAGCTGCAGGGGGGCAGGGGAGGGATCTGTCCTCCCCTCTGACCTCCCTTCTTCCCCAGCTCCCTCTCTCTGGGCCAGAGTGGGGAAGGGCGATGAGGGGTGAATGGGAACAAGGAGTAAGGGCTTGTATGCTTTTGACTTGGCTGAGACTACTTGTTATTCTCTCTGCTGCCAAGTGCCCTCTGCCACAGCAGGAAACGCATCCAAATGCTGCTGACTTCTCCCCTGAATCATTTTTTAGAGTTTCCGCAGTGATGACTCCCTGGGGATTTACCAGGAAGAGTTTGGCCTCTGCTCAAATGCTGTGGTGGATGCTGAAGGCGGTGAGGCTGAAGGCTAGAGGCCAAACCATACTCTTTGCTGCCGAACAGCAAGCTTTTCTTGATGGGAGAGTCCAGTGGGCACCTCCCTTGCTGCCACTGATCACCTAACTTTAGTGCCCAGGACTGGGGATTCCTTTGATAGCACTGTTACCCTATCAGTTCTTCTACATCATCCCCTTTCCTCTTCCCTGAAGGGAACCTGGTGCTTTTCTTTCCGAGTCAATTGAAGCAAAAGGAAATTTAAGAGCAGACAGGTGTCAGGTGATGTAGTGGGATGGTTTTTAGAGAGATGATGTCTGTCTCTCACTATTTTGGGGAGCACAGAGAGGAAAAAGGGAGCAGAGAGAGGAAGAGGAGAGGAGGCCAAGGTAACAATAGCGGCAACATGTACTCCCAGATTGGTCTCTAAAGGTACAGTTTCTACTGCACACCACTGTGAATACAGTGAATAGAACTAATCTGTATATTTGAAAAAGGTTTATATGGTGAAGTTTATATTTATGTGGCCCAAATATATTTATGTGGCCATCACAATAATGGAGAAAGTCAATATCGGTTTCCCTAAATCATGGTAAATACTGTAGGCTGAACTAGCCTCTCAATCTCTTGAATGTGAATGTGTGAACACTATTCACCCTTTTCTCTCAGCTTTGAAAAAACACTTAAATTCCTTTTACACATTTATTTACCCTATGACAAAATACATGTCAAGTTTCACTGGAAAATTCTTGTGTAACCAACCCTAAAATCTCTGTGACTTCTACTACAAAAGTTTATTTCTAATCCATTTAATATACTATAGGTGTCCTCTAGATGTTTTCTCATAACATAATCCAGGCTGATAAAACAGATTCTATCTTGAATATGTCTTTCTAATTGCATAGGGAACTGAGAAAAAAGTAGAAACGTGCAGTGACTTTTTAAGGCTCTCCTGCTCACCTTTTATTGGCCAAGTCACATGACCAAACCTGCCACTGAGGTTGGGAAGCATATTCTTCCTACAATCCCAGGGCAATAAGCAAGAATATCTAATCTTCCAATAAGGAAGAAGATGTTCGGAAATAGATGAGAATGTACAGGGTTGAAATATTCGAGAGTCTCTTGGCTTTTCCTACCTGTGCCAAGATAGTTGCTGAAGCTCCAGACATCAAAACAGGAAGGAGAAGAAAGGGAACAGAGACTAACAAAACTATTAACTTAGTCTGTTTCTTCCCTCCCCACCCCACCCCCACAGGCTCATGTTGCCCAGAGTACCACAGACTCAAGAAATCCCCAGCCTCAGCTTTCGAGGTAGCTGAGATTATAGATGCGTGACACCACACCCAGCTTTTTTTTGGGGACTAGGTCTTGCTACGTGCCCCCAACGGGACATGAACCACAATCCCTGGTCCTGGCCACAGCTTCCTAGGCTGCCGCTTACAGGCATGCGCCACCATGCCCAGCCCCTTAACTAGTCTGTTTCTTTTAAGAGTTTTCTTGGCAAAGTCTCCAAAAGACTTCCATTAATCTCACTGACCACTCCCCTCTGCAAGAGAAGTTGCCCTATATTATTTAGCTGCCATTCCAAACAATGTGGGGATTGTGTTGGCAAGAAAACAAGATTATAATATTAATATTGAATGGTCAACTAACAGCTAGGCCACTCAAAAGACAAATCTATAAATTTTTGGAATTTAAAGACAAACTGAAGCAAGATAACTAATGAAGCTCCCAATGAAGACATAGTTTAGAACTTTCTGTGGTTGTGACAGAAATGCCAAAAGCTGATCTACCTACCCTAATAACTGAAAGGAGGGAGATTATGTGACTGTCTTACATGGGCAGATACCATCTACCCCATTATCACCCAGAGATCCAGCTGTCAGTATTTTCTCCCAGACAAAACAAAATGCAAAGATACTGAAAAAAATATCAAACAAGAACTAAACCTTTGGTTTATAGGCTGGTACCCCAGTATTCAGGCTCTTTGGGCCTTCACTGAGAGGCTGCTACAGGCTGGCAGCATTCTTCTTGCCCACTTACCCAGCTCTGAATCAGATGTCCTATTCAGCATCCACACCCCTGTCTGAAAACAGACAATAGGGGCCAGGTCTGATACTCATGCCCTCTGTCAGAACACTGGGGTTCACCAAGCCTGCAAGGGGCTACAGGTCAGGCCCCTACTGGTGATGCCACACTGAGAGCTGGAAAATCCTGGAACAACTGCTCTGAACAATTTTTGGAATATCTTATAGCATTCTAAATCTACCTCTTCAAAAACTCCCAGTTTTCTTAATCAAGTCAAACAAGAAATTTCTAGGAGAAAGCTGAAATTAGAGCAAATCCTTATTTCCACAACAACCATGTCATTGGTGATTTTGATATAGAATTTTTGCTTGTACATTTAAATTTTACTACAAAATATTTCAAACATAAAGATCAGTTAATGTAAAATAGCCAACAACCTACAGAATGGGAGACTAAATATAAATAATATAAATATTTATAAAGTGATTTTGGAAAACAATATGGAAGTTTGTTTTGGAAACAGCCATCTTGGAAAACAATATGGAAGTTCTTCAATAACTTAAAAACAGAGAATCCTGCCCATGCACATTTGCTCACTTAGCACCAGCTTGTTGCTGCTGCTGCTGCTGCTGTAGTTGTTCCTGCTGCTCCTGCTGCTCCTGCTGCTGCTGGAGTTCCCCAGGTGTCCATGCTGGAAACACCACCTGAGAAGCAATTGTCTTCAAGGACATAGACTTGTGCCTGCTCGGGGCTCCAGGGAAGTATAATCCAGAGCTTTTCAGCATGCATGTTTACTATGAAGTCCCAGTCACAGGTACCTCAACAATGCTTCCTGGTCAGTGAGTTCTTCCCACTGGCTGATGCTCATGGAGATCCTCAATGCCATGCTGCTGCTGTGTGGAAATGTCCAAGAACAGAACATCAGCAGTTAGTAGGAGAACTTGTGCCAACAATAGCTACTGCTCCTCATGGGATAACTACTGCTCATTCCCTAGAACTCAAACTCAAAATTTTATCCCAAGATCGTGAATCCTGTCTCTGTGAGAATAGTAGTGCTAGCTGATGCTAGTTTGATGAACCTGTGGATGTTGTAATTTAAAACAAATTAAAAACAGAATTATATGATCCAGTAATTCACTCCTGGGTATATATACAAAAGAACTTAAAACAGGATCGCAAAAGAATATGTGTACATTCATGTTCAGGGCAACTTTATTCACAATAACCAAGAGACAAAAGCAACTTAAGTGTCCATCAACACATGATTGGATAGAGACAATATGCTGTGTACATTGTATACACACAGCCTCCAGAGAGAAGAAAACCTTGACACACGCATCAGTAGCTCCCACCTGAATGAACCTGAGAACTAAGTGAAATAAACCAGTCATAAAAGGACATGTGCTGTGTGATCTCACTTACATGAAGAGTTTAAAATCGTCAAATTTAAATAAACAAAAAGTAGAATGGTTGTCCATGGCAATGTGAAGCATGTTTGCAATTGTAGCTTAATGGGGATTGGAAGGGTTTGTTAAAAACATATAGTTTACAATCGACCCATGTGTACGTGCATGTATGCCTGCGTGTATATGTGTGTGTATGCATACATGTATACGTGCATGTATGTGTGTTTACATGTGTGTATATGTGTGTGTACGCTTATGTCCCGATTCCATTGACTGAAATGAGCACCTAGTCATGGTTGGGGAGGTTCAATTTCAAGTTAAGCCCACTTGCAAGTTAGTTGACTGTGTTAAAGACCTTTACGGCCATAGTTGAGTCACATCATCCCCAAAATAAAAAAAATAAAAAAAAACACTAAATGTATGACACCACACTTATGTGTGAGCATGGGCTGATTAGTAGTAAATAATTCATCGAGTGTCTTATTTAAGAGGAAAGAGTGGGCGATTTTAGGTGAGATGGCCCTGAAGAAAGAACCAGATGTCTGATAACGTGCAAGTATAACTACCCCCAAGTTTTATGGGCCCAGAGAGAGATTAACGTATCCTTTTTACTAGGATTGTTGGTTTCACGTGAGTTGGTCATCTAGAAATAGCCTAACGGGTATGGGCGTAGGATGTCTTTGTGTTATGTTCGTGGTTATAGAGTAACTTATGGTTTATGTACTTGTATCGGTTTATATACTATGTCTTAGTTCATGTACTATGTCTTAGTTTTTAAAGGTGAATAATATTCATATTGACTAGAGTTTTTAATGTGGATTAAACATACCTTTAGGTATTATGTCTTATGTAATGTGGTGTGTTTTATGTACTTGTTTATATGTATGGGGTATGTAATTTATGCACGATACACATAGCAAAAAAATTGTTTAAAGGATAAGAGTTTTGGTTTTGCAAGATGAAAAAGTTGTGCAACAATGTGAATGTATTTAACACTGCTGAACTTAGAAATGATCAGTATGATAAATTCCATGTTATATGGTTCTTACCACCCACCTCCACACACACACACAATTAATTCACCCATGCCGTACCACTGTCAAATCTTAACATTTTTCTATACTGCCTTCAGATTTTTTCCCAGGAATGAAAGTTGGCAGACAATGATGGGACTGTTAGTCTCTATGCTACCCTCTTCAGAAGCATTTGCTTTCCTGAATTGTTTTTTTATCCTTCCTATGTGTATTTATGACCAAATGTACGTAAAATAACACATAAAATTGTAGGTATAATACATAAGTATATACCTATAATAATACATAACATTGTTTTGCTTATTTACTATCTTTATACAAATGATACTGTACTGTAACTATTCTTTCTACATCATGTCTGTAGATTTATCCATATTGGTAAATAAAGGTTCAATCCACTATCAAAAGGGCTATGTAGCAATCTACACATACATAATTTTATATGTATAGAATTTATTCACCATCCTCTTAATGAATATTTGAGTCATTTAAGATGTTTGACTGTTGTGGACAATACAGTATGGAACCTTCCTGTACACTGATCTTTGCATACATATCTCTAAGGATGAGACATCTACCTTCCCTCAGAGAGAATGAAGCTTTTCAATATCACCAGGATTCTGATCAATTATTTTTCTTTTTTTTTTTCTGCAATGTTTGAAAGTGCCCAGCACTCCATATCCACACCCATCATGTTTGTGAGGGTCTTTCAGTGTGATAGGTATAAAATCACGTCTTGCTATGAAATCACATCTTGCAATGGTTCTGTATCTCCCAGATTACTCAGAGTTAAACATCTTCTCATAAGGGCATTGACAATATGCATTTCTTCTGTGCAAATTGTTGCCTATGTTTCTGTTTTATTGTTTGTCTTCTCCTAATTGGTTATTTTTTGTTTGTTTGTATGGATATAAGGGATTATTGACTGCAAGCATTGCAAGTTCTCCTCTCAATATAGATCTGTCTTTTAAACTTGTTTATTTGTCTAGTAAAACTTTTACTACACTTTATACTATAATAAAATATATCAACCTTTCTTTTATGCTGTGGTTATGAAATCCTTTATAACCCTGAGGACCAAAAGTTCTGTCTTCCTTAGGGCACAGAATAATTCAGTAAATACTTGCTGAATAGATTATTTCTGGGTTGCAGATCTCCTTAAAATTGCATCAATCCAATTTTTTATAGCTAAATTGCTCCTACAAACAAATTTTTATTAGAAAATTAAATTTAAACAAAAATGTTAAATTTAACTTAATGAATTCAAGCCAAAGCATGTCTTTCTTTACACACATGAACATGTAGTAACAGCAAGAATAACTAATTATTATTCTTCTTCAGGAAGAGATATTGAGAAACAGGATATTTAAATTTAACAATGTCTAGATTATAAATCAGAAGAAAAACTTGTTAGCAAGGACTATAAGAATAGTTCAGGGTACCAAGAAGAACTCATATGTTTAAACTTTTCATTGCATATTTATTTTGTGTTAAGGAAGGAAAAAAAGTCACCAACCATCACATGTCATGGTGTAATAAAATTCTTAATGCTAGTGTCAGTGCTGTCTCTAGTATCAAGACAGGATCCAACACACAAATTTGTCAGTGCCACCCTATATCTTATTCGTTCATGAAATCTAGGCCTCACATATCATTTCTATGTTCTGCTACCTTGCATCCTAATAAGTCTTCTCACTTCACAACTGGTCTACTGAAATCATCACTTAACCAGTGTAATTCCAGTTTCTCTCCAACTCTTCATGCATTAGACTAACCCTTCTGAAATCTTGCTGTTAGCAAGTCTCACTTTTGTTTCAAATCCTCAATGTATCTGTCCTGCACATTAAATAAATATCACACAGCTATGGATGTATTGTCCTTTTGATGACTATTCAAGTCATTTAAAGATGCCCATATAAAAGATGCCCACAATTATGAGCGATATCATTTATAACATAAGTTTTCTAGCTTGGTGTTGAAGGCTCTCCATACTCTGTCACCAATTAACATTTTAGGTTAATTTATGTCCTGCCACACTTTATGTAAGTACTGTTTTACTGACTAATCTACTTAGCACATTTCAAGTCCCTTCCTCAGTTCCTTTCCTGGCTAACCATCTAAAGGATCAGCCCAAGACCCACTTCCTCCACGGGTTCTGTTCTGACTGCACAGTGATTATTCCCACTTCAGATTCCTAAAACACTGGCCCTGTATGCCACACAGTTAGTTCCTATGTCCCTGAAACTTGATATACTCTTCTCCACAAGTAGATTAAAGTGAGCTGTGGTCTCAAAGGATGTCTTGGAGTCTTGAACAGAAGGAAGACCCCTGATGCTTCTAGTACAGTTCTTTGTAAACTGTCATCCATCTACATCACCCAGCAGTCCAAAATGTATAGCTGTTAGTATATTTACAAGTGTTTAAAAAAAAAGCCTCACTGTTCTCCTGAAAGTTGGGTTATCCTTTTCAAAGAAAAGCAACTCATGCACCAGGAAAAAAAAATATTTAAAAATATATTTTTAAAAATTAAGAATTTATGAAAGTCACCTAAAATCTCAGGCACTCCAGTCCTTATTAAGTGAAAGTATATTCATTACTGAAGGGTAATATATTGTTTTGTTTGTTTGTTTTTTGAGACTAGGTCTCGCTACTTTTGTCCGTGGAACCGCAGGCTCTCCTTTGTAAAACTCCCCACAGGGTTGATTTTTACCTTCTATATTCACCCTTTTCTTGGGGTAGGTGAAAGAGTTGGGAGGAGCACAGCCACACTCAGCTTGGCAAAGACCTGTATACACAGAGCCAACTGTCCAAGTTAGCTACTCACACATAGCATGTCTCTGCCCCCACAGGGACAATATCTGGGCCAAGAATAACCACCTACCACCCTCTATCTGTAATTTAGGGAAACTGCTGCTGCCTTTTATTGCTGGCCCTGTAAAAGGACAGCTTTCAGTGGAAAGGGGTAAAGAAATCACTTCTTCTATAGATAACCACTACTAATGTTTTGGAGACTTTTACAGTTACACATACACACACAAACACCATGTGGGCTCATACAGTACATGTGAGGTAAGAGATTGTGTGGGTCAAGGTCACAAGGAAGCTGCTGGAGCTCGACTCTAGTCTAAAACCTGAACAAATAGCTGCCTATACACATTCCCTTACCTGTAAAATTAGAATAAGAGTAGTAATATCTGCCTCACAGGGTCACTCTGGGCTTGAAGGAAGTACTGTCTAAAGTGTTTCATAAATGTGCATAAAAAGAACTATGTAACTATGAGTTATGTGATTACATCGTGTTCCTCCATTTGACTTTCCAGCTTAACCTTACCTAGGCTTGACCTTACCATCACCATGTTGTCAAATACTCTGAAAATGCTGGTTTTTATAATTATAGGTTTTGGGGTCCTATCTTTATCTATTACACATACTATAATGACCAAATATTTTAAGTATCCTTTGCAAACATTATTTTTACTATGTAATTGAAACACTATTTTCTAAATATTCTATAATGCATCATTTCCTCCCACTGCCGGACATTTAATTTTTTTCCTATTCACCACTATTATAAATAATACCATAGATAATATACTTAAAACTTTGATCACATCCATGGCAATCTTCCAGGATATATTTTGGATGTAGGATTTCTAGAATGAAAGGGAATAAGCACTGTGTGACATTCATCTCCAAACTGATATTCAGAGATACTGTAAGACTATAGTGTATCAGTCCTGTGTGAAATGTCCTTGATAGAAATTTAGCATTGTGTTTTTCTTCTTTGTTGTTTAGGAAACAAAATTTTTGTTCATTCAATTTTGATTTTGATTACTAGTGAGACTAAACTTTTATGACTATATTGGTCATTCTTTGGAGACTACTCTATATACACATTATTTTGATTTGCTTGATTGGTTTTTATACTTGAATTGTAAATTGGGTTTTTCATTTTAATTAAGTACTACTTATATCCTAGAAATTTAACTTTTGTCACATTTTACTTTTTTCGATTTACTTTATGGCTTATGATTTTCATTTACTCATTGATTTACTCACTGATTTACTCATGAATTCATACATAATTATTGAATACTTGTTGTGTGGCAGATTCTTATGTAGGTATTGGGGGTTCAGTACTAAACTCCCTTGAAGAGTTTACATTTTAGTGGGAACATCTAGTTGAAAGTGTAATTTTAGTGGACAGAATATCCAGTTCTGGAGTGTTTGCTTTATTGTTTGATGGACACCTATAATTACTTAAACATAATTAACATATTAATGCCATCTTCCTGTTAGAAAACCATTGCAGTCACACACACACACACACATATATGTGTATACATATATATGTGTATACATATATGTGTGTGTGTGTGTGTGTGTGTGTGTGTGTATAAAGGCCTCTTCTGGGTTACAGATTACAGAACTCACATTGCATCCTCGTAAGGTGAAAGGACACAGAGTTAGCTCTCTGATCTTTTCCTAAAAGGATACTAGTCCCATTCATAAGTGTCCCACTCTCATGGCCCAATCATCTCCCCAAGACATCCCTTCCAAATACCATCACATTGGGAATTAGATCTAAACATTTGAACTTTGAACAGACACATTTTGTCCACAGCATATCCCATAAGCACTGAGAGTTTTATGGACTGGTGAATGTGACAAAACCAACCTCACAAGTGATTCCTTTCCCTGTGTCAAATGATAAAAATTAAAACAATTTAGTAATGTTGACTTAAATAAATTAAACCAAGAAAAAGTCAGCAAGTTTATTAAGAATCAAGGTTGAGGATTCAAGCTTAGGAACAACTTCCAGATGCTCTGGGACTGCTGTCTTAATTCCAAGCCTTGTAATAAGAATTCTATGCAGTCTGCAAAGAAGACATTTTACATTTTCCAGGACTTTTAAAGTCCTGGCAGATGTCCAGTTAATGTATCTATTTGCTGTTGTCATTGAGGAAAACAAGGGTTGTTAAAATTTACCCTATCTTTTTAAAGCCTTATCTTTTGGGAACTGAAGTTTTAGCAACACCATAAACTTTGAAACCTGTCTTTCTTTGAGGTTACTAAATTGTTCAGAGACAGCTTTTCTGTTGTGGTTGATGCAGCTTCCTCACAAAGCTGTCCAAAAATTCCAGCTGTGTCTTGGCTTTTTAGCTTGTGTTTCTTTGTTAATATCAAAAAGAAGGGTGTCCTTTTAGTTGTCAATTTTAATTGGCAGTAAGAAGTTGGCTGTCCTTCATAAAAAGGAAAACAATCTATAGGTTGGGGGAGCACGGCATCTCATAAGCTGTGAAAACTGCTCCTGAGGGCTTTTGAGTATGTTTCATAAAGCACTAGAAAAAGCAATATGGAGACTGGTCATGGCTAGTTAGGTCAAGGATTTCCTTGTAAAGGTAGCAGGTCCCGTTTCTAGGGTACAGTATACTAACTAATCTGAGTTAAAGCATTGTGAGTGGTTTATGTTAAGTTTCCTTAACAGGTATTTCCCATCAATGCAGACTGATTCAGGTCAGATTTGTAATGTGGGTCAGCCACTGGGGTAATCTCCATATTACGGGTCCTGGTAGGCATATTAACTTTGTTCCCTCAATCAAGGCACAAGAGAGCCATGGAGCCTGCAATAGGAGCAAAATTGCTCTACAACCTATACTTGTGACTTAAAGACCAGATGAGTGACTACCCTCCAGTCTTCACACTTGGAAGCAACTCCATTGAAGGGGACAGAGTAAATCCGGACTTGTCTGATCTGACTTGATTTGTGTTTCTTGAAGTAGAAGGATATGGAATCAAAATATAAAGTTAATAGAGCTGTACAAAAAAAAATTAAATTCTATTTCTTATACATCTGAAAGACCTTTTTAAAAATGAATCAATTAAAAAGAAAGGAAAAATGGAAGGAAGGAAGGAAGGAAGGAAGGAAGGAAGGAAGGAAGGAAGGAAGGAAGGAAG
>PVHY01019552.1:0-27174 GCA_004024945.1 Uropsilus gracilis | reverse complement strand
CCCTCCCCTCCTTTCCCTTCCCTTCCTTTCATTAGGTCTCGCTATTTTTGCCCATGGAACCGCAGGCTCATGTTGCCCGGAGTACCACGGACTCAAGCATTCCCCAGCCTCAGCTTCCCAGGTAGCTGGGATTACAGCCACCACGCCCAGCTATTTTTTGGGACTAGGTCTCGCTGTGTTGCCCTGAGTGGGACTCAAACCACGATCCCCAGCCGCTTTATAGGCTGAAGCTTACAGGCACGAGCCACTGTGCCCAACTTTAACTTTTAGTTTCCTGAGGTTTTCTTTAATACTATGTGTTTGAATGTTTCAGGTGCTCTTTTTCTGTCTGTAGAGTTGATTCTCTGGTTTTCCTCCTTTGTTGTAGTAATATGATTATTTATATTGTCTTTTTCAAATGTTAGACCCATCTTATATTTATTGGATAAATCCTATTTGGTGGTGATGTAGTATCCTTTTCCTATATTGCTGGATTTGGCTTGTCAATATTTTGTTAAGAATATTTACGTTTATGTTTATAAGGGATGTTGATTTGTGGGGGGGTGTGTGTGCATGTGCGAGCGCATGTGCGTGCGTGTTTGTGGACGCTTTGCTTAGTTTTGCTACTAGCTTTTGCTTAGTTATGTACGTGTGTGTGTGTGTGTGTGTGTGTGTGTAAGCTTTGCTTACTTTTGTTTGTTTTTGTTTTTGTTTTTTTGAGACTAGGTCTTACTATTTTTGCCCGTGGAACCGCAGACTCTCGTTGCCTGGGGTACCACAGACTCAAGCCATCCCCAGCCTCAGCCTCCCAGGTAGCTGGGATGATAGGCGCGCACCACCAAGCCCAGCTATTTTTTTTGGAACTGAGTCTCGCTACAGGCCCCAAGTGGGACTCGAACCGCGATCCCTAGCCCCGGCCACTTCATAGGCTGAAGTTTACAAGCAAGAGCCACCGTGCCCGGTCTTTGCTTACTTTTGCTGACCTCAGAATGAGTTGGGAAATGTTACCTTTTCGTTTCTGAAAAGGCTTAGTATTTCCTTTAATTTTTTTTTATTTTGTAGTTTATTCTTTTTAATCTAAGTATGTAGAAATTATGTTTTAAGTTACATAATTATATATTTATAAAATACATAGGTACTGTTAAACTTGTTTTCCCCCTAGGTCATTTTTGGTATTTGTTGTCAGATTTGTTTTTTTTTTTTTAGACCAAGTCGCACTATGTTGCTCGTGGTAGTCTCGATCCCGCGAGCTCAAGCGATCCCTGTCCTCTTGCCTCCCAGCGCTTGGATTACAGGCGCGTGCCACCACACCCGGCTTCAGATTTGTTGTTTTAAGGGTTTTTCATAATAACTTTGTTACTTTGTTATCTCTTAAATGCCTATAGTACGTGCCACGATGTCCTTGTGTAAAACTCGTCTCTTCTCATTCGCCTCTCATCAGCCTCTTACTCTCCTCAGAGGGTTATCCGCCTTCCTATCTTTTCAGAAAACCCAGCTTTCGTTTCATGGCTTTTCTGCTGTTTGTGATGTTTAATTTCTTTTTTTTCTGTTACTAACTGCGCTTCCTTCGCCCCTGTTTTCAGGCTGCTTCTCTGCAGTGGGTGGCTGTGCCCTCACTCTCTGGCTGCAGTCGTGAGGAGCAGGAGCTTTGTTTTCCTTCCCTTCAGGTCCGAATCTCGGATTTTCCCTGCGTTTTCACCTTCGACCCATCGATTACTTGGGCGCCTGTTGCTTCATTTTCCAATATTTGAGGTTTTCCGAGATGTTTTCGGTTTTTGCGGCCAAGTTCGTCCTGCTGTGATCAGCGAGTTCAGGTCCAGGTTCTCTGCTTGTTGGCTTCATCCTCTGATTTCAGATCTTTCAAATTGGGGATTCGCTTTCCCGCCCGCCCTGGCACGCCTGCTCCTCAGGTGACGGCCTTCGTGCCCTGGCCGGGAGCACCCACAGGCTGCTACCGCAGGCTCTCGGCCCGCCAGCGCGGGCAGTGGGTCCATCCTGCCTTCCTTACTGGCTTCTGGCTGAGGAGAGAGGAGGCCGAGGCCTCCAGCTGCAGCTGCGGATTCGTCTCTTTCTCATTCTGTTGTGCGTGCGCCCTGAGCAGCCCAGTGCTGACCCACTCCCCGGCAGCCTGAGCCGCTGCTTCCGGCCGGTAGCCCCGGCCTTTTGGGGCCTCTGGAGTAGTTGCGGGAGGTCCCCTGTCCCTCTGTCCCTCTGTCCCTCTGTCCCTCTGTCCCTCTGTCCCTCTGTCCCTCTGTCCCTCTGGCAGCTTCCTTCAGCTCAGCATTTGCATTTGCCGTCCTTAGGCTCTCCCCGTTCAGGGTCCTTTTGTGGATGTTTCTGGCAAACCCTGTTTTCTTACCTTCCCTCGTGAGCTGTTGGGAGGCTGTAGCCGGGGAGCGCAGCTCCCTTGCGGACCCTCGACCAGGAACGCCCTGGGGAGGGTTGTCCTCCTCTTCCCCTGCGCTGCTCTGGGAGGGGACACACACGAGCGGTGAGGGAGGATGGGGCCCCTGCCTCGCCAGTGGGATCGGCCGGATCACCTCTGGCGATCACGGGGTTGACGCATGTCGCAACCACGTTGCCCGCACATCCTCTCACCTTCCTTGGCCTGGCATGTGGGCTGGGATTTCATTCGCTCTGTGTGGGCTTCTTGTTGCTGTGTAGTAGCTGCTGCGAGGTCTGTCTCATGTGGCCTGACGGCGCTGTGTGAAGAGGACAGTTAGTGGCTGCAGCGGAGGGACCTGGTGGCCCTGGGCTTCTGTTTCCCTCCCAGCCAGCTGCTGCGGGTCCAGGGTTTACCTCTGCGCCAGAGGCCCCTCGTACATTGAAAGTATCTTTTCAAGGGAAAAAACGACGACAACTTTTATATTCGACAGCAGATTGCCGTTTCTGGCGTTCTTAACGCAGATCCAAGGTTCCAGTCTTGTTTCCCTTCTGTGTGAAGAAGAGCTCCGGAGAACCTTTCTTAGGCAGTTTAATTGTACTATTGTACTGCTGACAGGTTCTTTCAGCTTTTTTCTTTTTTTTTTTGAAAGAAAAAAAATTTTTTTGTATTCCTTTTCTGATAGATGTTGCCACTGTTTGTAGACTTACAGGTTGGCAGTTTTCCCCTGTGGGCAGTGTGGAGAGACTCTTCCTTTGTGCTTCCTTGGCGTGCAGTTTCTGATCAGAAGTCTGAGGTCATTCTTGATCAATATCTGGATAATATTTCTCTTTGTATCCTGACTGTTTATAGATTTTCCCTTTTTCACGGGCTTTTAGCGCTTTGATTATGAAGTACTTTTTGTGTTTGCTCAATGTCGAGTTTCTTGGATCTCTGAGCTTGTCATTTTCATCAGCCTTGAAAAATTTTCAGTCATTATTTCTTCAAATTAGGTATAATTGGTATTTTTCTCTCTGATCTTCATTTTGATCCGTTCCTGCTACTGCATCTCCAAGTGCATGTCTGTGCTGCTCATGTGCAAATCTAATCTGTCGTTTCCTGTCAGTGAAATTTTAATTTTATTTTTAAAAATAATTCATATATATACAGAGAGACACAAGGATTACTTTTTATTTTATTTTATTATTATTATTTTTTTAGAGACTAGGTCTCACTATGTTGCCCAGGGTAGTCTTGAAACTGTGGACACAAGTGATCCCCACTCTCAGCCTCCCAGGTCGCTGGGATTACAGGTGCATGCCACCACACCTGGCTCAGCCAGTGAAATTTTAATCTCTAGAAATGTTTTTATCTCTAGGAGTTCTATTTATGCTTTTCTCTCCTCTCCTTACTATGGTGAGGAGTTACTTTTAAGTTCCTGAATAAAATTGTAGCACCTGTTTTACTCTCATCTGCGAATCATTTCTTCTAATCCTTCTTAGGGGCCATACTTTTTTACTTCTTGACTTAAACTGGCATTTTGATTGGGTGCTGTGAGTTTTACATTGTGGAGAGTGTGGAGTACATGTTTGTGTCTGTCTCTGAAGAATGTTGCACTTTATCTTGGTGGGTAGACCAGTGACTTTCTTTTATTTTCATTCATTCATTCATTCATTCATTCATTCATTCATTCATTCATTCATTCATTCATTCATTCATTCAGACCGGGTCTTGCCATGTTGCCCGGGGTTGTCTCGAACTCACAGACTCAAGTGATCCCAAGCCTCAGCCTCCCAGATAACTGGGATTACAGGCATGGGCCACCAAGCCCAGCTTAGACCAGTGACTTTCGATTTATTTTGATTCTTTTGAGTCCTGTTTTGAAACTTCGTTAGGGAGGGTGGAGGGCAGCCTCACTCTAGGATGATCTGACTCTGGCACCTGTGGCCCTTCCGGCCTGTGCTGAGCTCCCTGGATGGAGCGGGGCGCTCCATGCTGGTGCTCCGGGCTGTGTGAGCTGTGAGGGGGGAGCTTCCGGGTGGCAGGGTCTCCATCTTCTCCTCAGGCTGTGGCGTTTCGCTCTGTGTGTGCTCGGATGTTAACACTGCGCAAAGCTCGGGGGCCCCTCAGTGGGTGCTCTCCCCCCTTCGCTCTCTCCTCTTGGGGCTCTGTGTTCTGCTGTGGCTGCATGGCCTTCCTGAACTCTGCCTCCTCAGCTTGGGGAGACTGACGTGCTCTCCGCACCCTGCTTCCCTTTGACCTCCCTGTAGGACGCCAGAGCGACCCAGGGCTCTCATCACTCGCCTCTGCTCTGTCAGGAGTCACAGCCCTGCGCTGCCTTCCGTCGGGTGTCTACCAGCAGCGGGGCCCTTTGCTTTTGCTGTCTCGTTGTTTATGGCAGGAGATGACTCTGGCTCCTGTGAGTCCACCCCTGGCCAGAGCAGAGCGTTGACATGCTAGGACATCTGTCATCTCATCCCACCAGTGAGGTGGTCCTGTTCCCACGGGTGAGGAGATTGAGGCCAGAGCGGTGGATGGGCAAACCCAGAGCCCCTCAGCTGTTCCGGAACCTGCACTGTCGCCTTCCAAGAAATCTCCCTGGCAGAGAGCTTGGGCCTCACCAGGGCAGCGGAAAGAGCTCCTCTCCACCGCTGTGGGGTTTTGGTGTCCATCAGCTTTTCCAGCAGCCTCGGGCTCTCGCTTGCCTGCCCTCCCTGCTCTCTGCCTTCTGGCCCCCGAGGACCCGGGTGCGACCGCCTCGGCCCCTCCAGCTCTGACTTCTCTCACCTGGTGATTTCTCAGCCCCTCTGATGTTATTATCACTTAAAACGTGATGCGCTGCCTGTCAGGATTCCAGGACCGCGCGGGGACAGTTTCTGGGGATTTCTCTCAGGCCAGGAAGTAAGCATGATCGCCTAACGGGGACCCTTGTGGGAGCAGGTGTTTGGGAAGCGTCCGGCTCCAGGAGCAGCAGGACAACGGGGCTGACAGTGGACTTCAGCTCGTGGCAGGGAGGAGCGGCTCAGCCCCTTGCCCTTCTGGGAAGCAGCACCTGAGTTTGCCTGTCAGGGCGGGCGTCTGTCCCCCAGCACTGGGCAGACGGCCCGGTTCTCTGAGGGGCCCGTCGTGGGTGTTATGGAACGTTTGGCCTCTCAGGCTTCTAAATGCCAGAGAGCCTCCCTGGCCTCGGTGACAGCCAGAAACACCCCCGCATTTCCCAGTGTCCTGGGGACAGTCCTGGCCCAGGTTGAGAGCCACCGGGCTGCAGCATGGCCCTGCAGGTAGGCCAGGCTCGCGGGTGAGTGAGTGAGTGAGTGAGTGAGTGAGTGAGTGAGTGAGTGAGTGAGTGTGTGTGTGTGTGTGTGTGTCTCGCCCCAGGGAAAGACACCACGAGGTCCTCTGCCTGCCGACTTCGGACCCGCGTTTTAGTAACGTGTAGCCAGTCAGTGATGTCTTGGGGCTGAGGCTCAGTCTTTGGTAGGCTGGCAAAGTGTCTGCCTTGTAGGCGCTTACAGATCCGGTGTGGAGAGAGGTAGTCAGCTTGTCCCCCAGTAAAGAAAGCACTGGGTGTCTCAGGGAGATCAGCTTAAGGACCTGGTTTCCTGCAGGCCAGGACACAGGAAATGAGGGGCGGTCCACTGTTGACTGCAGCTATTGCGGCACGTGCTGGAGAAGGATCTAGAATGTCATCGGTGTCGGGCAGCTCCTGACTTGCGCCTGAGGTCTGGCTGTCCCCTCACTGAGAAGGTCTGGTGGAGCCCAGCCGGCTGGTGTCGGGACACAGCGTGAGAATGCTCGCTGCCGCTCAGTGAGGGGCTCTGGGAAGCAGGACTTAGCGTGTTTGAGCACCTGCAGCCTCAGAGCTCCTCGTTCTTTGGACACACTGCGGCCGCCCTGGAGGAATGGGAGGCATGGGCATCCGAGCTGGGTTCCCAGGCAAGGGGGCGCTGAGTGTTGGGATGAGAGAAGACCCATATCCGGTTTATTTTTAATTAAAAATTTTTCCCCGTAGAATATACTGATCTGACTCTTAGTTTAAAAAGGTACCGAAGGGTGGATGATGGAAGAGGTGTCTTTGCCACTTTCTGCTGTTCACTCTGGCAAATATCAGCTGTTCCAGAGAGGAACTGGCCATGAGGAGGGTTCCCAGGCCATGAGGGTTCGCCGTGACTAGCTGTTTCTCAGAAGGAAAGTTGGGGCGATGTCAGAAGGAGGCATCCTGAATGCTGAAGCCGTTTGCATTTGTTTTGTCTGATAAAACCCCACGTTACTACCTGTGGGGTAGCATCTGGGTGTTGCTTCCTGAGAGGCAGTCCAGACACACAACTGGGCACAGGGGTTCAGCTTCCTGGAAAGCCAGCTGCTGGCTGAGCTGTCACAGGCCAGCAGCGGAGCCCCTCCTGCCTCAGTTTCCTTATTGTGAGAGTTAGAGGGCAAGATGAAGGCATGTAGTGTTTGCCAAGTGGAGTGACGTGGACTTGTGTCATCTGTCCGGATGGCTTGGACCTGCCGTTCTCCTGGCTACCTTACAAATCTGGGGTCCTTCATTCAGCAGGGAGCGGTAGGGGTGGGCGCGTGCCTGACACCACCCCCGGGCTGCAGTGGCCAGCAAGCACCTCTCCGCACCCCTGGAGTGCATAGCCGGAGCTTTTATCTGTCAGACATATCACACACATGCGGGTTACCCTTCTGTCAGCCCTTGCAGGAGGGGGGCAGGGCACGAGTGACTGAGGGAAGCTTGGGTCCGTAGGTCTCAGAGAAGGAGCCCTTCCCTGAGAGTGACTTAGCGAAGATCTGGCGGGAGAGCTGGGTGGTCGGAGGGGAGGTGGGGGGACTTGCATGTGAAAGTGCGAAGCCTGGTTGTCAGGGAGCAAAGACGAGCATGTCTTCCGGGAGTGTCTCTGTGGCACATTGAGCTGCAAGATGTGTCGGCGTAGACGCCAGGCCTTGCGGGCCACGCCCGAGGGGGTTTTCCTCTGTGAGGACTGACTTGTTTCCTCAGGTGGCTTGGGTAGGCAACGAGAGGCCAGACCATCATTCTGAGGTGGCAGCCTGCCTGCAGTGTGGACCACGCAGGGGGGCAGAGTCAGTGAGGCTGCAGAAGGCACTGCGCGGGCCAGGCAGGCGACAGGCAGCTTGGCTGTAGCTGAGGCAGTGGGGCTGGAGAGGATCAGGTGGCCTGACTCTGCCTGTCGAGGAGAGACCGCTGGCTCTGACAGGGCATTAGCTCTGGGCGGTGATGGGGGAGCAGCTGGTGGGGTGGCCTCTCATGGCCCACCCAGGCCACCCAAGCGAACAAGACAGTCCAGTAGAGGAACCCCCCTCAGCCCTGGCCTGCTAGGCCTTGGGCCTACGCCGACACGTCTCGCTGCTCCATGTCCCGCAGGTGCACCTGGAAGTCCAGGTTGTGTGTGCACCACCTGGTAGGGGGGTTACGGTCTGCCGTGCAACCTGTCAGGGCCAGTGCGGGCAGGAAGGCAGCAGGACGCAGCTCAGCGGGGTCTGGGCTGGGGCTGTAAGTGCATGCGCTGCCTGGCGCCCGGAGCTGGGAGAACGGAGGAGGGAGGGACGGACAGCCCGCCCGCCCTGGTTCCTGGAGACTTTCCAGCGGGTCTCGTGCTGCTGGCTGACCTTGTCCTGGGACAAGAAGAGGCTCTTGAGCGAGGACGCTGGGTGATGAGGAGGCCTCCTTGCAGAGGCCTCGCCACGGTGCCCTTACCGGCTCTGTGGGTGTGAGGAACTCCCCAGGCACCACGTGCTGACTGGACTTTGTTCCCTGCCACCCCGTTCCTCTGCTCGGAGGCCGGGCACTTGCTGTCAGCCTGACTGGGAGTGTGGAGGCTTGGCCCTGGAGCCACAGCTGAGCTGTGCTGGTCTGGGGAGCGTCTGCGGATAATTGGAGATGGCCTTGAAGGGCAGTGACCGTCAGCTGATCATGTGCCTCTCACACTGCTGGTTTATCCTGGAGATTTGTAAATTCCCTCCCAGGCTGCCTGTCTCCGTCTCCTCCCTTCTCTCAGTTTTGGCTTGTTAGCCCAGGTTGGAAGGCCAGGGGGAGGAGGCGGGGGGAGGGGATGGGGAGGGAGGTTAGGCAGCAGAGATGATGGGTGGGCGCTTGCTGCCTCTCATCCCATCCTCACTGGCTCCCACCCCAGGGGACTGAAGCCCCGCTTTCTCACTGCTGCCCACTGGTCCGCACTGGTCCCCTCAGCAACGAGATGACACATGTCCCTTCACTTCCTGGCCCCACACAGCTGCCTGGAGGGACTCCTGAGTGGGGGGGGGGGAGGCTAGTGGCTGGATCTGCCCACTCTGGCTCTGCTCTTCAGGTGGGCAGGCAGCAGAGAGGCTGGCCCTCTCCCACCTTGCAAAGCCTCCCCTGTGGCCTCTGCCCACCGCTTGATCCGCTGCCCATCTGGGTCCCCTCAAGCTGCCGTCTTGAGGGGCTCTGGTGGTGAACCCCGGGTCCTTCCCAGTTCCCGGGCAAGCTCTGAGCCTTGCTGCCCCGCCAGGTATAGCCCAGCCGCACTGTGACAGCCAGGGGCGCGGGCGGTGGGGGGGGGTGTCGGTCACGGGTCGAGAAGGGGGTGGCTTGGCGCTCGCCGTCCAGTGGGTGGCGCTGCGATCTCACGTTTGCTCCTGTTCTCCCTTGCAGCCCAGCTCAGCGCCGGGAAGTGAGAATGTGGTGCCCCGAGAGCCTCTGGTAAGTGCCCGTCATCTGTGGCAGCCTTGCCTCATGGCCGAGGTGTCAGGAGCGCGGGAGCCTGTGCTCCCCCATGCTGTCGCAGCCGCTGGGTCCCTTTAACAGTGGGTGCGGCGGCGCCTGCGCGCCGTGGCTGGCGGCTTCCCCGCGTGGGGATTAGTGCGCGCTCTGCTGAGTAAACCTGGTCTTTTCCGGAACTGAAAGCATTCACCGCACCGTCTGTTGTTGACTAACAGCGGTTAGTCAGAGGCCTGAAACCCTGGGCGGGAGAGGAGGCCGCCCGGCCTGACTGACTTGCTTTTCGATGGTCTGCGGGCGCCATCTTCGGCAGCAGCGCCTATGCCCGTGGCGAGCAGGCGGAGGAGGGGTGCTGCTGCGGCCTGGCCCGCAGCGAGCTGTGTGACCTGGGTCAGCAGCGTGGCCTGCCGGGCCTGCCGGGGACACGAGGCAGGCGTCTCCACAAGGGCTTCTGCCCTGGCGGGCCGAGCCGGCCGCCCGGGCCGCCCACCCTGTTTGCGTTCCCGGTTGCTCTGCAGGGCCCGCCCGAGCTCTTGGCTGGTCGGGGGCCCTGGCGGTGCAGACGGACACGCTCCGAGCAGCCGGCCGCCCCGGCTGGCGCCGCCTCTGCGCTGCGGCGGCGGGCCCAGGGGTGCGCGGGGGCTGTGGTTTCAGGGGGCTGCCTCCCTCTCCTTTCGGTGGCTGGGGGAGACGGGGGCGTGGGCGCCTCAGCCGCCCGGAGCTGAGTTCCGGTCTAGCCTCTCCAGGGCAGAGGTCGGCTGGGCTTGGCCGAACTTGGAAAGACGGGATGCGCTAGCCCGGCCGGTCCGTGTTATCTGCCGGCACCACCTGCCGCTGGCTGCTCGTCCCCGCCGTCCCCTCCGGGACTTGGCTTCCCTCTCTCGGTCTTGCCCGGGCTCTTCCTGCGGTCTCGGTGGTGGGGCGCGGAGGCGGCCTCGCTCTCTCCGGATGGGCGGCGCGCGTGTCCCCTGGTGTTCAGGCTGGAGCCGGCGCCGGCTTGGGACTAAGACCCTCAGCCTCTTGGCTGTCAGTCTGCTCCCTGGGCGATGGCTCCCGGGACTTGATCGGGTCACCTCTCGGGGGTCCTTCGAGCCCTGAGCCCCCGTGGCTGGAGCCCTGCAGCCCTCCCTCCCGCTGCTGTTTCTGGACCCCACGCTTTCCCCACCGCCCCGCGCCTCTGCGTGTTCGCGGCCTGTGTTTTTATTTCTTTCTTTTCTGGGAGGCCCCGAGCAGTCTTCAAGCCCTGGTGTCCAGAGTTCAGAAGCTTTCTCTCCAGGCCAGCTCTACAATTACCTTATATTTAATTAATATTTTTTCTCCTCTTTACGTACTTGCTGCATAATTGCTCGGAGGAAAGAAAACACACAGCAGCAATTTATATATATATAAAAAAACAATAATTAAAAAAAACCCCGAAATAAACTCCCATCTCATTTGGGCTGATCCTGTGAGTTGGGTAATTAGGGCCCTATTAAAAGGTAGACCCTCTCTCCTTCCCCTCTTTTTTTTTTTTTTATTAATTTTTTTATATTAAACTCCCACAGTCTCTCAGTCATGGCCTTATTGCTTTTGGCCAACTATTTGCAGCAGCCTGATTAAATGAGGGCACCAGCCGCGCTCTATGGTCTTGCGTGAGCTGCCTCTGCCCTCTGGGAGCGGTGGAGGGAGGGTGCCAGGCGGAGGGGCCCGCCGAGGGCCCTCGGGGGCTCGTGGGGCAGGTTGAGCTGCCCTGCGTGGGTGGCAGGCTGCCCGAGAGTCATGGCTGCTGCAGAGGCTGGGCCGCCCCCACCCGGGAAAGCCCCACAGCGCTCAGCCCGAGTCACCCTTCCGTCGGGGGCGGCTCCTCAAGGACGGACGGCTGGAGAACAGCGCTGAGCCGCTCCCCCCGGTAACGCTTGGGCAGCGGCTCCTCGTCCGCGCGCTTTATCTGGGGTGAAAAGGCACGTTCCCTTGAAACACTGCAAACTGTGCATAACCTGAGCAGAGGGCAGGATGGCCCCGCCGCGGTGTGAGTCTCTACTCAGCCAAGGCCAGGGGGTAGTGGGAGGGGCCGGGGGGAGGCATCGGCAGTGGGGTTACCTCGCCATGGTTTGTGTGAAACTGGAATCCAGGTCTCGTCGCCCAGAGAGTCCCGTGCTAAGGGATTGCCCCGTCCAGTTTTGCCTTTGTTTCGGGCCGCGTGGGTGTTTTCCACAAAACTCCTCAGTGGCAGCGACTTCTTTTCCCCACGGAAAAGGCTACGCGTGGCCTGCTGGAAGCAGAGCTTCCTGTCTCCCGGACTGGATGGGTGAGCACTTTGGCGTCATTTCCCCCTTTACTGAAAAAGCAGGTGAGGATGGGAGTGGCGTCTGAGCCACTCGCTCGCTGCAGGCGACCTCGACAGGTGGCTGGGTCTGAGCTCGTACTCTTTGCTTTATTTGCAGGGGCAGGAGGGCCTGATTTTCCTTTCTGTCCTTTGCACCGTAAAGCTGTCCTGTGACTCTGGAGGAGCGTGTCCGGAGGGCTTTGAACCGTGTGCTGTATTGTTAGCCTCCCACCCCCCACGGCCCCCAGTACCCGCCAAGCTGGAGCTGTGCTGGCTTCTACCTCTTCAGCCCTCCTCCCTACGGAGAAACCAGCCCAGCAGCCCTGGCTGTGGCAGCGGGCAGCTGCTCTCCACAGTCATTCGCCCTTAGGGCTGGAGACGGGGAACGGCTGCTCTTGGTCAACTCTGTAAACTCCCGGTGATGTTCGGCTTGTTGTTTATTGACAGAGCTCTTCCCTGGGGTGAACCTGGCCGGTCACCTTCCCCGGGCGGGCTCTGCTTTCTTCCCTGAGCCTCGCCTCTCAGGGCTAAGCCTTTGGCCAGCCCTCTCGAGTCCTGACCCGTTCGGAACCTTCCGTCCGTTTGCCGCAGACCCCCGCTTTCTCGGCCCCTGTGCGGGGCTGCGCGGAGGTCCAGGGCGGGCCGCTGGACTCGGCGGGCGAGCGTCCGGGGAGTGGCTCGCCCCTTATCTAGCTTGGATGCTGGAACGGGTTACGTGACCTTCCTTTCAGTCACGCGACTGTACGTGTTTGAAGGAAGCCGCGAGGAAGGTTCCGTTGACGTACCTGCTCCCTGGTTTCAGCCCCGCCAGCTGCTCGGGCTCAGCAGCGCTGCCGCTCGCCGACTTCGTGCGGCTCCTGTGGGTTTTGGTCGAACTAGAATGTCCGCTTTTTGCTCTTCCACACCAAGTTCTTTCAGGTGCATGAGTCTTCGGCCATCCTCCTCCTCTGTCGTGTGGAGCATTCCATCGCTTCTTGGCCTTTCGGCTAAGATCAAGTGTCGTGTGGAGCATTCCGTTTGTTTGCTTCGATCCTTTTCCCTGTACCCCTCCACCAAAAGAGTCCCAACTTATATAATATATATATATATATATAAAGTGTGTTTTTACAAACGATCATGATTCCACTTTCGTTTTCCTTGATGAATCTTTGGTTCTCCGCCGGCTCCTTGGAGATGAGGATGCGCTGTGCTTGCAGACCCAGGTGTGTCTCATTGATTTTGCCCTCCGGACACAGAGGTGTAGTAGACACCCACCCACCCCACCGCCCCCACCCGGCCTCTTCCCCTCTCATCCAAGGTTTCACTTTCCAGTTGCCCGTGACTGTCCTGAAAAGATTACGAACACTATGCTATCTGGGGAAGGCACATTCGGGTAGATCTGTCACAGCACATCATCGTAGCTGTTCCGTCTTCGCGTTGGTGATGGTTGCGGCTCTCGCCGTGCCTCGGTCCCACATGGCGCGTTGTCACGGGTGTGTGTGCAGAGACAGCATGATCGGCGCGAGGGTTGGAAGGGTCTTGGAGTCTATTCCCTGCTGACGGGGCTTCCTGCGTCCTGTTTCCTCGGGTTCTCCCTGAGGCTACGATGGTGCCACACCCAGGGGCCTCTCCCGGGCGTGTTTGACCTCAGTCCTTCTGGGGATCCTATGCCTTGGGACACCTAAGGTGTTCTCTTTGGTCTTTAAGCCAGGCAGGCAGAGTTGGTAGTCAGAAGGCCACTGATGTCCGAGGAGTTGGGGAGCTGGTCTGGGAGCTGCTTGGGAGCCGCTGTGATTCGCGGCTCGTCTCCCGGAGCCCTCTGGCCTGTGTTCCCGGCGCGCTGCTGCTGCCCGTGTGTCTTGTGGCTTCGGTGCTGTGGTGTACCAGCAGGGGCGCCTGCTGTGGACGGGGGGGGCGTGGGGGGGGTGCTCATGGTGTTTGGCTCAGTAGACCATTCCTTTTTTTTTGAGACTAGGTCTCGCTATTTTTACCCTTGGAACCCAACGCTCACATTGCCCAGGGTGTCACGGACTCAAGCAACCCCCAGCCTCAGCTTCCCAGGTAGCTGGGATTACAGCCACCACGCCCAGCTATTTTTTGGGACTAGGTCTCTCGCTCTGTTGCCCTGAGTGGGACTCGAACCGCGATCCCTCGTCCCAGCTGCTTCATAGGCTGAAGCTTACAGGCACGAGCCACCGTGCCCGGCTTCAGAACGTTCCTGAGGGATGACGTTCCTGGGTTCAGCGCACCATCTCGCACGCTCACGCCTGTCTCATGTCATCCGTGTGTGTGTGCAGAGCATAGAGCACACGCGACTGTAAGCGTCAGAGCACGTGGCCGACACAGAGAATAGCTGCTGCTGTTGTATTCACGGGAGGCCTGGATAGTTCAGGTGACCGGCCACGTGGAGATCTGAAGAAACGGCCCTTTCCCAGGAGAAATAAGTATGCCAGCCCCACCTTCCGGGCACAGCGTTGAGACGTAGCGGCGCTTGGTGTCTGCGGGCTGCGGCGGGGCTGGCTCTGCTGCCCCTGAAGCTGCTGTTCAGCCGCCGTTTTCCCAGTCAGGCCAGGCTGCTGGGGCAGAGTAGGGGTGACATCCGGGGTCCCCGACACCCGCCGTTCGTTTCGTGAAGAGTGAATCATCTGCAGACCTTGGCCCTCGACCAGTTGCTGGCAGCATGGCTGGGGGCACCCTCCACTGTCCGCATTCTAGGGTGACTTGGTCACATGACCGGGGTGGGGGGGCGCTCCCTTCTTCCCGCCCAGAGACACCTTTGCCGCTTCACCGTGCGCCAACCCTGCCGGGAGGGCGCTGAGACCCGCCTCTGCAGATGGTGAGGGGCACGGAGCAGAGCGGGTGACGCTGCGAAGGGCCCGCTGTCTCCGGGCGGCGTCTCTGTGATCTCGCGGCCACTTACAGATTTGGAAATTACTGCCTCTTCCCACTCGCCCTTCCGGTGGCAGCCGCGGGTTTATTGGACGGGCTGGGCGGGGCCCTGCAAGTTCTTTCCTCTTTCAGGTAAATGAAGAGGTGGCTCCCCCCCCACTTTCCAGGTCTCCTTTTGCAAATAATTATTAGATGAATCGAAACTCTTCGGAGTAATAATTAGAGAAATGGAATTTGAAGTAGTCACTCAGCTTTGTTTACGCTTCGGGTCCCGGCTTTCATAGCCAGACGTTGCTCTCGCCGTCGTCCCTGTCATCAGCGGCACTGGCGGCCCCGTGGGCCCGCAGGCTCCTTTTGCAGATGTGGGCGCTCAGGACCCCTGTGTGCGTGGGCATGGGGGTGGAAGCGGTCACGCTGGTTGCCGGCGACATCTCTTGAGGAGAAGAGGCGCTTTGCCCGCTGTGGGTACCCGGTGGTGCCACTCTACCCCATGAGGTGGCCACGCCCCACGCTCACGCGCTCTATCTTTTTTTTTTGAGACTAGGTTTCACTATTTTTGGCTGTGGAACCGTAGGCTCACGTTGCCCAGGGTACCATGTACTCAAGCGATCCCCAGTCTCAGCCTCCCAAGTAGCTGGGATTACAGGCGCGTGCCACCACGCCCAGCTATTTTTTGAAACTAGGTCTTGCTGTGATGCCCCAGACGGGACTCGAACCGCGATCCCTAGCCCTGGCGGCTTCCTAGGCTCCCGTTTACAGACACGAGCCACCGTGCCCGGCCCACTCTATCTTATTTGAGGGCATTCTCATGGAAGAGCATCCTTCTGAGTGTCACCTGAAGGAGACGGGCGTTCCATGCGGCCCCCTAGGGAGACCCCCCCCCCCGGCCCCAGCCTGTGACGCCTCCTCCGGCAGGTGCGCCGAGCTGAGGACAGCCTGTCCTCCACGTCCCGGACACGTGAGCCTGGATGTTCCGGTGTGTTGTCCAAGCAGGCACCCGGGGTGAGATCCAGGGGCCCGGCGGCCGGCTCCGGAGCCCCGAGAGGCCGCAGGAAGATGAAGTGGCGCTCGGAGGAGGATGCCTCTGCCGCCCTTCCTGCTCCCCTCCCAGCTCCCTGTTCTTTTATGGTCTGTAGTTACCACTAAGATTTATGCCTGTTGCGCCACAAATCTTCCCTCTGCCGTCATGAGTTTGTTCGAACAGTCCGGAGATGGGGCCGACACTGAGTGATTCTTGAGGTAAATCTCCCCGGGGCGCGTCCTGGCTCTCGGAGTCGGAGAGGCCCTCGCTCGCTGCCCCCCTGGGCCGGGGGCCCCGATAAATCACCCCAGGTGACAGGAAGACAGCTACCTTTGCCCCCTCCCGCCTTAGCCCTGGCGGCCCTGCTCCCGAGCTCTCGTGAGCGTCCCGAGCCTGCGGACTGGCGCTCAGCAGCGTCCGCCACGGGCTGCCTCTGTGTCCCTCCTGCCCCGCGGGGCACGGCGTGAGGGTGGTGGCGCGGGGCGCTGTCTCGGCCGGTGGGGGCAGAGCTGCCAGCAGAGTGAGGCTCAGGCTCATCGTTTGCGTAAGTGGTTTTGTTTTCCACAGTCCGCTGCAAATGGGTTTTGATGGAGAAGGAGAGAAGTAAACATCCACGGAGCATCTCTTCCCTGCCCTGCGCGCGCCTTTAGTGCTGCTGTGGGTACCTGGGGGAGCCATTTCAGATCGCTCCCCAAGTGAAGCGGCAGCTTCTGCAAACTTACGTGCTTTCCTCCGGCCTGGAGCTTGCGCTGACACACTCCTCGGGTGCCCTGGGCCGAGCCTCGGCCCCTGCGGCCCCTCGGCCCCTGCGGTGGACCGGTGGACTGTCCACCACCTTCCCCCACTCGGGCGGTGGTCAGCCCGGCCTGCCTGGGCGGTTGTATTTGCTGTCAAGTTGGCGTGCCGTAAGCAGGTGCAGCGTTGCGTGTGAGCAGCGGGACCCACACATAGATGGTGTCTTGCCGGCACGGCTGTGACAGGGACACCCGTACTTTGATAAGGGGGCGACAGCTCAGCACTGGGGGCCCTGGAAGTCTGGAGGCTGCTGTCCCTCCCTCGCACCTCTGGCCTCTGCCTTCTGCTTCGCCTTAGACACCGTGAAGGGTGTGTTCTGGGTGGGGCTTCTGCGAGATGTCTGGGAACCTCAGTCTGTGGGCCCGCACTCAAAGGAAAGGTCTTGGCTCCACATCAAAAGATCAGCAAATGGCTGTACGTTTGTAGGTTTTCAGTTAGTGCCGGGTGGCTGAGGTGCGCAGGGAGGCGCCATCTTCCCTGTGCCCGGCCGTAACCAATTCTTCAGTTAACTGCCGGGGCCGTGGGCCGTAACCAATTCTTCAGTTAACTGCCGGGGCCGTGCTCGCTGCGAGGAGGCTGTGGGGGCTTCCAGCGCCTGCCCTCCTTGGCCCCGCTGCCGGTTTACTTTTGTTTCCTCCTTGAGCCCAGCTGACCCGTGCGAGTGACCCTGCCCTCGGTTTTCCCTCGGAGGAGACAGGCTCCGGGTGGTCAGGTTCCCAGAACCGGGGTGCAGCCCGCTGGGTCCGGCCCCTCCCTGGCCAGGCCTGGGGGGAGCAGGCAGGGCAGCGTGCCGACCCCAGGGGTCGGGAGGGGTGTTGGTGACGCTCTGCTTCCTCCCT
The DNA here is from genome assembly GCA_004024945.1 of Uropsilus gracilis. Taxonomy (NCBI): domain Eukaryota; kingdom Metazoa; phylum Chordata; class Mammalia; order Eulipotyphla; family Talpidae; genus Uropsilus; species Uropsilus gracilis. The sequence goes on along the minus strand of PVHY01019552.1, from coordinate 10,284 downwards.
GAAACTGCTGCCTTCTCTCCCCTCAGAGCCTTTTGTGCGCCTTTTCGCTGTTGAAAAGGCACCTATTAACGCATCAGAGGTGATGGGGGCCTCCTCGTGCTGGGAGGAGGCGTCTGCACCCATGTACCTCACTAATGACAGGTTACGGGGTGAGGCGGGATAATAGGGTGTTTGCATCTTCTGTCTGCAGAGCGAGGCGCTGCGTCTCCGGCAGCTTCTAGGGGGCAGCAGCGGCCGCGGGCCCGCCCGCCCGCCGGCAGAGGGAAGGCGCCGCGATTGAGCCATTTGCTCTGCCGCTCCCTCGCTCGCTCCTGAAGTGGTGCCGGTCTTCCGGGAGTCACCTGAACCCGCACAAGAAATTACAGTGTCCAGAGCTTCCAGCGCTGCTCTCCCTGCCCCTCAGCTGCAGCCTTTATCCCGGCCCCATCAGCAGCCACAAAGCCCTCGCTGTCAGCCAAGGCAGCAGCGTCTCTGGCTCTGACGGCTTTGAAGATAACAGCTCGGAGACAGGTGTCTTTGCGAGCAGATCTCTCTGTCAGATCTGACCTGTCGCCACTGCGAGCCCGCTCCGCTAATGTTTAGGTGCCTTGACGCTCCTCCCCGGGGGCAGCAGTCTTCATTCTGCTGGGAGCACTCCCTCTTCAGCGCGCACCTGTTCTTCCTGCCAGCACCCCTCTGCGGCACCCCTCCCACCAGGCCAGCCTTTCAGAGCCTTCTCTGCAGGTCTCAGCGACTCATTGCCTAAGCACAGGGAGGGAGACTTGGGATTTGCCCGTTTTTTAGACCTTGGGGCCCAAGACTGATGCCTGGCTAGCTCGTGCCTTGTCCCTGGGAGTAACTAGCTCTCACCCTCCTGGCGGCAGCACACGCTTGGCTGTGGCCAGGGCCCCAGTCTCCAGGAGTTGCTGGAGGCGGTGACACAGGAGAAGGGCTGGTGGCGGGCAGAATGGGGAGGTTGCCGGACACCCTGAGACGTACCCTGGCATCCCATGGTGGCCCAGGTAGCATGTTTAGGGGTCGCTGGGAAAGTGGGGGTCCCAGCTGCATGTGGGAGGGGCTGGGCACCGCTGGCCGCTCTTGGGTCTTTGCACTCCCGTAGACTTGCGTCTGCGCCCAAGAAGGGAGGCGGCGTCTCCCTTTGACTCTGAGAGTGGCTTTCCCCACGGACCGAGGCCCACTTCTTAACCTCAGCCCTCTCGCTCCATCTCTCTGAGAAATGGCAGCTAATAGAACCTGCTAATGAACAGAAGGAATAACTAGCGATAGTGGCAAAGCCTTTGACAGTGAAGTGGTTTATGGCTTCTGTTTATCAGATGATTATCATTATCGTTATTGTTATTTCTATTGGATTTTTGAAGAATTCAGCCTGGTCTCCAGAGTCTCATTTATGAGACATTTTATTTCTCCCCTGTAATGTATGGAAAGAACTATATTCTGCTGAAATCCAGGTCTGTGGCCACCCCCCCTCCCCCGCCTTTCTCCCCTCTTCCTGCTCATCTTCCATTACCTCAGCAGGCTCCGTCAGGTAGGGTATCCCCTCCTGACCAGCCTGGCAGAGCTAATACTGGCTGAGGAACGCTGCGGTGTTTGTTTTTGCAGTTCCTGGATTTGGTTTAATGTACAATTGATTTTTTTAATGTATTTAATCATTTTTTTCTTACCTCATAAGGATTAACCTGCACAAACCTCATTTTATCCTAAGTGTGGCTTTGGGAGGAAGGGAGAGGAAAATTGAGTTTCTCCAGCTTATTTTATTCTTTCACTTTTTATTTTCCAAGTGGCTTTTCCTGCCCAAGCAGCTCAGTAAAAAATACAATGTATTTTAGTGGCCATTACTTACTCATTACTAACTGGTCTCTCCTGCTTCCCTTTGTCTGTGAACTAAACACAGGGGCCTGAAGGTAATTGGTAGCTCTATCACAGACTCGCCAATTATAGATCAACAGGGAAGGCAACCTGTGATGGTTTGTGGTTGGCACCGGCTGCCCACCTAGCAGACGCAGGTTGCCATTCTCTTTCTGCCACCGGGGTTTGGTTAGGCGGCCCTTTCGATTTCTGACGTCCCTCCATTGCGTCACCTCCCTGTGACAAGCCCCTTGTCCCTCTCGGTGTGGGCCCGGTGTCCCCGCTGTCGTGTCCCAGCTCATGCCCCGTGTCATGTATGTAGCGCCAGGGCTGTGAGGTGGTGCTGCGGGAGGGGTTGCTTCTGTTTCTCTCTGTGGTTTGCTGTGCCTCGCATGGGTGGGTGGCAGGTGGCAGATAAAAGATTCTCTCGAAACCAGTGGTTTTCTGTACAGTTTTGTCTGCTGAGTCCAAGTAGAGGTAAGTCTTTGTGGGTGCCCACTTCGGCCCCTCTGAAAGTCTTATCTGATTGGCACTCCAGCTTACCCACTTCGCTGTGGCAGGGCAGGGGAAAATCGCCGGGAACTCTTGGAGGGCTGTGAGGTCCCGGGAGGAGCAGCGCCCCAGCTTTGCATGGCCGTGTTGGGGCGCATGTCTGTGTCCTGTGTGTCAGGCACCGCGTGCCCGGCTAAGCCCTCCGTGCGGGGGTGTGTGTGTTCTTACTGCTTGGCTCCTAGCAGGAAGCGGGCACGCAGAGCATGGGTAGGGTGTGTCGCGCCTGTACACGTGCCTATGCGCTTGTGTGCTCGTGTATGTGGAGGGCGACGGTGAGCCACTGGCCGCGTGCCGGCCTCTGCCGGGGACTTGGGGTGCAGCCTCCCCGGGGCGCCTGCCTGCGCCGATGTTCAGGGTGTCCTGGCCACGCCAGCATCATAAAGCGGGCGTTTGATGACAGGGAGCATGCGAGGAAACATTCCAGCCGAGACCTTTCCAGCCTTGCCGTTAGTGTGGTTTCAATCTCCACAGCCTTTATTCACGGTGACACCGGGACCGGCAGGGCGCCGGGCTCCCACCTCCCGGCCGCGCGCACGTCCTGCCCCGCCCCGCCGCGCTCGGCGTGGACTGCGCCGTGGCCGCCGCCGTGCAGCGCGTCTCGAGACAGCGCCTTTGACTCACAAGTTGGGAACCAGATGACGCACCACTCGAGTTGTTTTATTGCAGCTGTCATCTCCTAGCGCCCTGCGAGCTCTGCGCCGGAAACGCCGGGGCGAGGTTTGCGCCTTTCTTCACGCTGTTACCTCTCCTGGCCCCGCTCATCTTCCCTTTCAGGCCCTTTCTCCTTCCCTCTCACCGTGAACTTCTCTCGCCCCGCTCTTGCCCCGCTGACTTCCCGCTCCGCGCCCGGCCCCCTCAGGCCTCTGGCGCGCGGGCAGCGGGGCCTGTGCCCAGCGCGGCTTGGGACGGAGGGCGCGTGCCCGCCTGTCTTCGTGCTTTGGTCGGCCCTGTCCGCGCGCAGGAGGCGCTCCCTGCCTTCCGCTCAGGAGCCGAGTACCACCTCAGAGGGCAACCGAAACCCACTTTCGGTGGTGCGACGTTCTGCCGGGCGGCGGGTGCAGCGTGGTCTCTGCACGTACCGCTCTCTCTCATGGGCTGCCCGCACCACAGCGGCACCGAGGGCACCGGGCTTCGAGGCAGGTCCTCTGAGGGCTGCCGGGCCGACAGGTGCCAGGCTCCTCTCGACGTGCTTGTTGCCACCAAGGGGCCTCGGTCACGTGAGCCCTGCTCACTCCCCCGTGTGACCTGAGTGCTGTTCCCGGCGTGCGGACACCCGCGCTGTCTGTGGCTCAGGTGGGAGTCGGAGCTGAAGTTTGCAGGACGTGCGCTCGCACTCGCGCGCCAGCCCCAGCAGGGTCTTTCTTCCTGTACTTTCTGACAGGGTGGCACTTGACTGAGTCACCTGATTGATGACACGAGCCTCGCTGGGTGTTGAACACCTGGCCAGGGAAACAGGGCTCCTCTGTGGATCTGCTCGGGGGATGGCAGACAGATTGCGGCATCTTAACGAGGGGGGCTGGGTCCCCGGGGAGTCTCTGCTCAGAGCAGCTCAGCCGCCCGGCCTCGGCTGGAGGGGCGCTGGGTGGGGGTCTGCGCCGGTGCCCGTGGTGAGGGTCCACGTCCCTGGAACCCGTCAGCCCGACGGCACTGATCTGAGAAGGAGCTAATGATGATGAACAGGAGCGGTGACTTCGGAGGCCCAGGCGCCTCCCTTCCTCAGCTGCTCCGTGTTGCGCTCCTGCTTTCTCAGGAGGCTTCTGGCCTGTCCCGTCCTGCAGCGCGAGCCGTCCTCGCAGCCCTGCCCCGCTGAAGCTTCCGTTCGGGGTCCGTCTGCAAGGAAGGCGCGTGTGCTCCACGCTGTGAGGGGGCTGCGGCCGCGCGGCGCTGTCGCGTAGACTGATGGCTGAATCTTGAGCGCGACCCTCCGGAGCCACGCGGCGCGTGTCTGACTTGGCGCACCCGCTGTCCCTGCTGCTGGAGAAGAGGAAGCAGCCCAGGCCGTCAGCGCCATCTTTCTTCTGGGGCGGGGGTTGGGGGGGGAAGGGGGCCGGCCTGACTCCAGCCGCTTTCCCTCCTCCCTGGAGATGTGCTCCCCTGTGCCTGCTGATGGTTTGAGCAGGGAGCTGGGGTTTCTGGCTGCTGCAGTTCAACTTCAGGGAGGCGGCTCCTGTGGCCGGGTGTAACCTGAGCCCTCGTGCCCTGGGGCTGGCCTGCTCAGTGTCCCTCACAGCCGCCCTCTGCCCTCCCCGCCAGGCTGTCCTCTGCCTGCCTGGGCAGGGCCTGTGAGGAGGAGGGGAGCGTTCCATGTTCGTGGCCCGTTCATTCCTTGGCTCCTGTGCTGAGCTCTCCAGCAGGGGTGCCAGTTCTTCCATTTAGCTGACTAGTATATAGCCCTTAAAAGGGAAGGGTTTATTTTAGCTGGCTGCCGTATTGATTGCTATAGGGACGTTTCTATTTTCACCGGCTGCTATATTGACTGGGAAGGGGAGCGGGGCCGTGTTGCCGGGAGCTGTCATATTGACTGTTACAGAAAGATCTGTATTTAAGCAGTACCAGTGCACTGGGATCTCCCAGGCAGGATATTAATGCTAATTCATCCGCTCGCCCCCTGCTGCGAGTGTTATTTGTTTAAATCTGTAGATTCCCACAGCGCGTTTATATCCTCACTAGAGTGAGCTCCGCTCCCTGTAATTATTTAACATTATATGCTGATATAAATTGTAACAGTTAAAGAATGGTAATGAGTAGCCAAAAACGAGAAGAAGGAGAAAAAAAAAAGAAAAGAAGGAATGGGGGGGGGAGAAAGAGAAATGGAGAAAATATACGAAAAGCACGCGTCATGCCTGCGTCCCGCTTGGAGGCGTGTCTTTCTGGCTACACGTGCAGGCACGCACGTGCTCGCGAGGCACCGGAGGTGGCAGGTCGGACTCCGGCAGCAGTGGACAGTGCCTGGCATCCTTTCCTGCACAGCGAGTTGGTTTGCCCCCTGTTGCTCCACCCGCATGCGAAGCCTCTGTGTGCATGTGCACACGTGTGTACCCGTGACGACATCGCCGTCGAGGAGCCCGCCGGTGCGTGCTCTGCAGAGCGGTCTGCACACGCGTGGCAGCGCAGTCTCCGTGTGCGCCGTGGAGTGGCAGGACGTCTGCCCGCTGTGATTCAGCTTGTGGAGTCGCTGGCACCGGGTTTCCCTTCCGGCCTCCGCACTCCCACTGGGACTCTGGGCCGGCCCTGAGTCCTCCCCGGGGACGGCCGGGGACAGCACGGCGGGGTTGAGCTAACAGGCCATTGGGTGTCACTGTCGCTCTACTGGCTGGAGCGGAAGGAGGGCTTCTCTGCGGGGAGGCTGGATCTCCACCAAGAAGTTTCCCTGCCCGGGCTCAAGGTGTTGCCTGTGGGAGATGTTTGTCTGCCTCTGAGATCCCCTCTTAAAAGCCGCTGCCGTGCTTGCCGGCCTTTGCTATGCTAAGTGCTGGCCTTTTCACTGCTGGAGACTCGCGAGTCCACCCCAGCCTCCCCGAGGCCTCCCTGGCGCAGAGGGCGTCCGCCCAGCCTCCTGGAAACCCATTTAACTTGGAGGAGGATTTGGGCAAGAACTAGGAGAGGACCAAAAGGAATTTCCTCGCCTCCGTTTGGCGAGCGGCTGCCTGCAGCTCCTCGGGGCTGGGGGCCGCGGCCGTGGGAAGGGCGCCGAGCGCTGAGCTGCGGGCTGGGGCTGGTCGGCAGAGCGGGCGTGTTCCTCCAGCTGGCTGCTCCGGGAGCGTGGAGCCGTGCCAGGCTTCACCACAATTCATACTGTGTCAGTTTAATAAATGCACTACTTAAATTATGAAATTACAAAAGAAAAAAGAGAATGCACTTATTCAGACTCTTAATACATTAAAAATAAGGCATTAAAACTCGGACTTTTTTTTTTTTTCCTCCAGAATCAATAATGAACAGGAAGGGTTGTAGACATTAACAGTCATGGACATTCAAACTCTTATACATAAATTATCTTAGAAAAATGCACATAAGACTTGAATAATGTAAATACATTAATGCATTTAATAATTTAAACATTAAAGCGCAAGCAGGACTTTGAGGCCGAGGCTGCTCTGAGGTAAGGGGTTGGTCCTAGAGCGTGTGTGTCCTAGGATCGATGGGCGATTTCCCCTTGAGACACCCTGGAAAGAGAGCGCCTGGCTGCCCGGCGCGGGCTCCTGTGCCAAGGATCCCTGGACGTTCCTGAGCTCAGCTGCCTCCAGCCCCTGCTCTCCCCTTATCCTGACCTTCGTCCTTAACTCCATGCTCGCGCTCCTCCTGGCTTCTAATTGTTAGAAAATTAAATGCTTTCACCTCAAAGAACAAAGAACTTGGAGACCGTCTTGGTTGGGAGGAAGACCAAACCCAGTTTGAAAGTCCTTCGCCCGCTCTGGCTGCTTGTGATTTGGGGTGGCAGAGGCGGCTGCCCCCCCCCCCCCCGGGGCGGGCAGGCTGTGCTCTGAGCCCGGAGCTCGGCTGCGCCCTGTGGCTAGTGGGTCCAGACGGCACGTGCCAGGGGATCTGGAGCCAGAGCTGCAGAGAGCTGAGCTGGGGGCGGGCGCTGCCGAACCTCCGGTGCCCGAGCAGGGGCCAGGACGGGCACCATGAGGCGGGTGACACTCAGCCTCCAGCCTCCCTTTGACTTGAAGGCGGTGGCGCTGTTACCTGGCCCTGTGTTCCTGGTCCCCCTCCCCCGCCCCCCCTTCCCCATCCTCTCAGCAGCACAGCACAGCACAGACTCACTGGGATGGGAAAGCCCACCTTTTGTGGGGGAATGTTGGGCTTCGGGTTCTGACATCTGTGCTGTGAGGGGCCCTGGGAAGCACCGAGAAGCCTGGAGCGCGTGGGTCCCCTTTCTACATCGTCCAGCCTGTGCCCCGGCCCCCGGCCCCAGCCCGGACGGCACACGAGAAACTGGGACAAGCGCTGCGCGTGTGTCTGGTCCGAGCGCTTTTTCTCCACCTGCGGAAGCGTGTTTCTTCGGTCAGTCTTGCAGCCCCCGCGCTGGTCTGCTCTGGGCCGAGGGACCCCGGGAAGTGGCTGGCAGACCGCAGGGACAGGACTAGACTCGTCTTTGTTGCTGTGGACCCCTTGGGTATGTCCCAGGTCCCCACTGAGATGACGCGGGGTCGCGGCGCTCTGTCCCCGCCTGCTCTGGTCTGGCGTCTCTGGCTTTGTTTGCAGCCAGCCGGCGGGCTCTCCAGCGAGTGTGGGCAGAGGCAGCTCTCTGAGGAGAGCGGCAGCGCCTTGGCATGTGCGCCAGGCATGCCTGGTGTTAGGCGCTGCCCACAGCCGCCAGCGGAAAAACCGGCTCTTGACAGACGGAGCAGGTACTGGTGAAGGGAGTGTGTTGGGAGCAGGCGAGGGCCCCTGGCACAGGCCTCGCGACGGCTGGTCTGTTGTCCCGGGGATGTGCTCACCGTCGCCTGCAGACCTGGCAAGCAGTGTCCCGGCGGCCCAGCCCCTTCCCCGGTGTGTTTCAGAGGCACCACCTTTCTTCCCAGCCCCGGTTCAGCTAGGGGGGGACCGTCACCCCAGGTTTGTGGTGTTCGTTCCCTTTCCGCAGTTTTCAAGCCCGGGGCTGCTTGTCCAGCCCAGAGCGAGAGTCCCCCTCTCTCCTGCCTGCCTGTGTGCTGGTGTCTGCAGAGGGAGGAATGTGCCATCAGGGAGCCCTGGGTTCCCCCTGGGGGGGGGTGAGGGTGTGGGGAGGGATTGAGCGGCCTTGGGTTTCTCCGGTCCCACCCAGGAAGGCTTCCTCTCTTCCCCGCACTTCCGAGAGGCGTTGACTGCCTTCGCTGGACTGCAAGCTTGTGCCACGTGGGGCTGTCATGGGGGGGGGGGCATGTCACTTTCCTGTCTGGGGTGCATGCGTCCGCTGCCATCGGGCGGAGCGAGCAGATCAGGGGTCTGTGCACCCGTGATGCAGCCCTCATGCAGATTTCCTTTGAAGAGAGAGGAGCCAGGTTCATTAATTAAAGGAGCCTGGCTCCAGCGGCCTGTAATTATAGGTGCTAGAAATCTGAATTTGAAGAGGTCTGTGCAGCTGCATTTTGAAGAATGTGGGGAGGCAGGAGAAGTGCAGGCCGTGGGCAAGAATGTGGCGGAACCAGCTTTGGGAGGTTCAGGCTTTGGCAGGATTCCCCTTCGGATTCCTGTTTATTCTTTTTTTTTTTTCTTCTTTTTTTTTAATGGGAAACTGTAGCTCTGATTTTTTTTTTTTTTTTTTTGGATGGTGACACCCTGTGTCCTGTGACAGTGGCTGCTCCTCACTGTCAGGGTGGCGCGGGCAGAAAGGAGTTGCTGCCAGGTGACAAGCTTAGTTTTAGGGACGCTCACCCGAAGCTCATCTGTGGGCCCTCGGGAGGCAGTGTTGGGGAAAAATCAACTGATTTTCCTGAAACGGGTGAGGGGAGGAGGGGGCCGCAAGCGAGTGTGAGTGAGCTGAGTTGCGGGCTCCGGTGGGGCTCTAGAACTTTCTGCTGCTTCCCGAGAACAGTCGGCTGTCACGTGAGCCCAGAGACACAGAAGTTTCATACTGTTACGGGAAGTCCTGACCTGTCCCTTTTCGCTCCTGTTTCCTCAATTGCTCGCGGGCTGACCTTTTGCCGTGGACACTTTCTTGCTCCCTCTTGTAACATTTCTTTTTTTCTCTTTTATTTTGCTTCCTTTTTAAAAATTTTTTTGAGACTAGGTCTCGGTATTTTTGCCCGTGGAAACGCAGGCTCACGTTGCCCGGGGTACCCCAGACTCAAGCCATCCCCAGCCTCAGCTTCCCAGGTTGCTGGGATTACAGGCACGTGCTACCACGCCCAGCTATATTTTTTTTGGAACTAGGTCTTGCTGTGTGCCCCCAGCGGGACTCAAACCGCGATCCCTGACCCCAGCTGCGGCTTCCTAGGCTCCCGTTTACAGGCACGAGCCCCCGTGCCCGGCCCTTATTTTGCTTCTTGTTCAACATCTTCATCTTGGTCTGCGACTGCGGGCAACTTGTTAACTAACGGTGATGAATGACAGATGTGGTTGAGGGGAGGGAGTTCGGGTGATTCAGGTAATGGGGTTCTCTCCTTTCCTCCCCCAAGAAAGACAGAAGCCTAATGGGGGGGCGGGAGGGGGGCTTCTGGAAGACCTGTTCGACTGAGCCTGGCTGGCCTGGCCCCTGGGGGTGTTGCAAGCCTGAGCTCAATCACAGCCTGGCCCCTCTGGCTCCTCTTTGGGCACGGTGACAGCTGGGATATGTGTCTGCTTCTTTTTGAGGGCCAGTCCCCTGTGTGCCTCCCCTGCGTTCTTGCCTGTGCGTCTCGGGAAACGCTCTCGTGAACTCTTAGACCGGGAAGCCGGAGTCCGTCCTTGGGTGCGTTTACAATATGCAGATTGCAGTTCCAATTAGATTGAAACCTCTATTTAGCAGAGTGGTTTTGTGAAATAAATAACTTTCGGAGAGGGCCCGCTATATATTATCGATACGTATCTTGCCTTCGGGGCCGGCCTCAGCTGCTGCCTCCCGGACGCCCGCCCTGGCGCGCTGACTCAAGCGGCCGGCATCTTCGGGCTCTGCAGAGGGAAGCTCTCTCCTTCGCCTTCCTGGCACAGGGATTTCATCCTTGATTTACAGTGCTCAGCTTGTTAGCGCCAGCCAAGGGGAGATGGTGTGAAGGTCACCACGTCCGTTTTGTCCTCTCGGAGAGAGAGTGGGGGTGTGCCTGCCTTTCCCTCGGCGCTCGGCAGCGGTGACGTCCGAGCGCCCCTCCTTCCCCCTCCAACAAGCCAGGCAGAACTCCGCTCGCTGCCCTCCTCACCCTCTCTGCTTCATATCACCCTGGGGGTGGGGTGCAGGGGTGTGGGGCCCGGGTTTGAGATCCTCAT
>PVHY01019551.1:0-27170 GCA_004024945.1 Uropsilus gracilis | reverse complement strand
TCAAAAAAAAAAAAAAAAAGGTCATTTCTGGCAATAACCCTAGTTTTGGTAAGTCCTCCAGTTTTCATTCTTTTGGATGCTTCAGGGAGTGGTGGAAGTTTCCCATGAGCTTGCAGGGCCTTGATTGACCTCAGCTCAAAGCATTTCCTGAGCCAACATGAATGTCTTGGGGAGGCCAACCCTGCTGGGTGGCCTGTACTTCAGACACAAGAAAGGTACTACAGAAGTAAAGTTTAGAAAAGAGAAGTACCAGAGAGAACCATGTTGGTGCTGATTTTACTCAAAAACTTGGCTCGTAAAAACTGAGTAGGATAATGGAGATGGTGATAGGTAAACTTCTGAGAGCAATTCAAGGTACCCAATATAGGGGTCCCAATGACAGTTACTTTAATCTGTCACTTAAGGAATAAGCCAGTGTAAGAAACAATTTGGTTTTGAGGGAATCTGGTCTGGGCCTGACTAGGAATTTTTATGACTAATGGGAGAGAACAGCAACTTCAAGTGTCAGAGAAGGGTGTTTTAGGCAGGAAGGAGAGTAAATGAAGGATGGTTTTCATGCAATACATTCATTCAGTCACACATGTTATATCTGTCCATTCATTAGTGATAGGGATTAAACTGTCCATTCATTAGTGGTAGGGCATGAGGAAATGCCATAGTTCCTACCCTCAGAGTGTTAGGGCTTAGTGCTAAAGAGATTGAGTAATGCAGGCCTATATACTCAAGCATTACCTAATCTGTGTGGATTCTACTCAGCGACACCTTCAAATTGTATAGTAAAGCAATGCACATGCTATCATGTAGTCAAGTTACAAAGCCTTCAGAAGCTTTTGGTCAGAATGAATACATACACAAACTTTCTTCTTGTTCCTGAAATCTTTATCACAAATAGCATGAGGTCTCCTCTTAAATAGCATGGAGATCCTCTTGTTCATTATAATAAGACTTCCACTTATAAGTCAGATATTCATTCAATAGCATGTTTTAGAAGTATGTTGACTTTGTCCTCTCAGTAGGTCTCACAATTTTGTCAAAAATTGTGATACTGTATAATTTGCAGTTTAATGGCATGGCTTCAATCCCAGGTTCCTACCAACTAGTTGTGTGATCCCAGGCAAGTCACTTAATCTGCTGAGCTTTAGGTCTCTGTAAAATGGAGATAGGAATGCCTACCCTAACCATCTCCCAGAATTACAACCATGTTGACAGTAAAAGTGAAAAATAGACCTTGAGCATATACCCTGTGTATCTAGGTGGTATTTAAGTTGCCACTGTTCTTCTTCTGAGCTCTTCAGAAGATGAACTCATGCAGAATAATTCTTTTTTCTGCTAACCTACCACAAAACTTCATGTTTTCTATTTCTATTCCTGTGTCTGAAATGTTCCTTCTCAATAATTGCTAAAGTGGAAGTGTTTTAAATTATTTAAATCCTTAGAAGGTACACTGAAAATGATGAGAGTCAGGCGGTAATTTTTGTTATATTATTGCAATGGAATAGAAATTAACTTCATGGAACTCCTGACCTACTGATAGGATTATTTGCATGATTCCATTTAGTCTCATTTATTTGGGTTAGTTCTCACAAATGCACTGCAAGGCAGAATGATTGCGCGAGGGGACAACAGGCAGTGATTCAGTGACTTGCCCCAAACTGCTGGTTTGGGGTCCATTTTTAAGAACCACTGAACAAGACTACTGTGTTTATCATCTAGCATTTATCCTCAACACTAAGTTGGAAACCTAACATATGCTGATGAGAGCATAATTCAGGTCACTACTTTTGAAACACATACACATATTTTTGTACAATAGAAAATAGGAAGAACAAAAAACCACAAGACATAAAACAAAGATTAAAATGGCTAGTCTACCAACCCTATAAACATTACATGTGAATGGATTAATCAGTCACATAAAAAAGTAGGCATTGTCAGATTGACTTTGTTTTAAAAAAGATTCAACTATATAGTATCTATAGGAGATACTATAGGAAGTTTCTTTCAAGCACACAAATAGCTTAAAAATGGAAAGAACAAAGAGAAATAGAGCTACTGTAAAGACATACTTTGGAGATAGTGTGGGTTCGGCTCCATGCCACTGTAGTAAAGTAATAAAGGAAGTCACATAAGTTATTTGGTCTCCCAGTGCATCTAAGTTATCTATTATATAAACAAAAAGTACATACTTTATTTTAAAATATTTTGTTACTAAAAAACTACTAGTATAAGCCTTCAGCAATTAAAAATGAGCAAAGAATCTATGTAAACATTTTTCCAAAGGAAATATATAAGTAGTTGATAAAAATATGTAAAAATAAATGACATCTTTAGTTATCAGGGCTGCAAATCAAATAAGAATGGCATACTGTTTCACAGCCACTTGTATAAAAAAGCTAGACAATAATAAGCATTGGTGAGACTGTTTATACACTGCTGGTGAAAATGTGAAATGATGCTGTCACTTTGCAAAACAGATTGGGAATTTTCTAAAATGTTAGACATATAACCTTGTAGTTCCACCCCTGGGTATACAATCCAAAAAACTGAAAATAGGTGTGCAAACAAAACTTTGCTCACAAATATTTATAATCAAAATGTGGAAATAATCCAAATGGCCATCAATAGATAAATGGATAACATGGTAAAATATTATTCAGCTGTTAAAAAGAATGATGCATGCTACAGCATAAAGGAACTTTCTAAACATGCAAAGCGAACGGATATAAATACATGAAGTTACATGTATGATTCAATTTATTAGCATAACCAGAGTTGACATATTCTTAAAGATGGAAAACAGATCTGTAGTTCTCTAGGGCTTTAGAGAAGAGATAAGTAAAGAGTAACTGATGAGCATATGAGTTTCTTCTGGAATGATAAAAATGTTCAGGAACTAGATAGTGGAGATGGTTGCACAACATTGTGAATATACTAAATGTCATGAATGGTAAATTTTGTGATGTGTATTTCACCACCACAATAGTAATAACCAAAACCAATGTACTTTATCCTCCAGTTTAAGAAGAAAATGTTTCAAATACCAAAAATAAATAAATAAAACACTAACTTGAACAATATAAACAAATTATTAAATTTAAAAAATGAAAGCAAGTTAGAGTCTTTTATTTCCTATGATACAACAGATGTCAAAATATATACCTGGGCCAGGCATGGTGGTGTGTGCCTGTAAGTGACAGCTTATGGAGTTGCAACTGGGACTGGGGATTACAGTTCAAGACCCACCCCGGGCAGCATAGCAAGACCTAGTCCCCAAAAAATATAGCTGGGTGTGGTGGTGTGTGCCTGTATTCCCAGCTACCTGGGAAGCTGAGGCTGGGGACTGCTTGAGTCTGTGGTACCATGGGCAACATGAACCTGCAATTCCACCGGCAAAAATAGTGAGACCTACTCTCAAAAAAAAAAAAAAAAAAAAAAAAGGCCGGGCATGGTGGTGCTTGCCTGTAGACAGCAGCCTAGGAAGCCACTGCTGGGGTCAGGGATTGTGGTTCAAGTGTCGCCGGGGGCACATAGCGATACCTAGTTCCAAGAAAGTATAGCTGGGCATTTATGTTTGCTTTCTTAGTCTCCATCAGCTAGTCTAAGATAAACAATAGCTGTCATTTACTGAACTTGACTAAGTGCATTGGATGTATTTTCTGATTAACTCAGTCCTGTTTCACTACCCTATTAAGTGAGTACTACTTTGGTCCATCTTCCAGTTGAGTAAATTGGGGTTAAGAAATTTCCCTTTAAGAAAACTGGATCAAAACATGTAAAAAAAAATGGACCCACACAACACCCTCACACCCTGTACAAAAATTAACTCAAAATGGATAAAGGACCTGGAAGTGAGACCTGCAACCATAAAATACATAGAAGAAAACCTGGGCAAAACCCTTCATGAATTTTTGGGAAACAACTATGACTAGCAAAAAAAATGAAGGAAAACATAAATAGCTGAGACTATATCAAACTAAAAAGTTTCTGTACAGCAAAAGAAACAATAAACAAAACAAAAAGAAACCCAACCAACTGGGAGAAAATTTTTGCCCTCCAGACAAGTGACAAGGGTCTGATAACAAAGATCCACAAAGAGCTCCTACAGCTCAACAAAAACAAAGCAAAAAACCCAGTCAAAAAATGGGGAGAACTAAAAAGACACTTCATCAAAGAGAAGATAGATGGCTAATAGGCATATGAAAGAATGCTCCACATCACTAATAATCAGGGAAATGCAAATTAAAATCTCACTGAGATACCATCTTACACCAGTAATAATGGCCCATATAAATAAAACGAACAACAACAAGTGTTGGCCGCAGAGGTGAAGAAAAAGGAACTCTCTTACACTTCTGGTGGGAGTGCAAACTGGTCCAGCCACTATGGAAGACTGTGTGGAGGACCCTCAAACAATTGAAAGTGGACTTACCATTTGACCCAGCAATTTCCCTACTGGGAATCTACCCAGAGGACATGAAAACACTAATTCAAAAGGACACCTGTATGCGCATGTTTATTGCAGCTCTGTTTACAATTGCCAAGATTTGGAAACAAACCAAATGCCCCCAAACAGAGGATTGGCTAAAAAAAAAAAAAGTGGTATACATACACAATGGAATGCTATGCATCAGTCAAGGAGTACAAACACATGTCATCCACAGCAACATGGATGGAACTAGAAAGACTCATATTAGCAGAAATAAGCCAAAAAGAAAAAGAGAAATACAGGATGGTCTCACTTATATGACAGATATAGGGAAAAACAAACAAATAAGAAAAAAACAAAAACAATCAATGGGACTTAACAATGGAGTGATAGAGGAGGAGGGGGAAGAAGGTGGAGGAGGGGGAAGAAGGCTGAGGAGGGAGGCGAAGGGCACATAAGATCAGGATGGTTAACAGGTGTTAGAGAAGTGGGAAAGCCCATGCAATAATGTAATCTAACATAAATAATGCAATAATGTAATAATGCAATAAGGTAATCTAAACATAAACATGCATCTATGTGCAAATTTTAAAAAAATGTCCCATTAAGGTAAAGGAGCTGGGCCTCACACCTGATTCCAAAGTCCGTCCGTCCGTCCGTCCGTCCGTCCGTCCGTCCTTCCTTCCTTCCTTCCTTCCTTCCTTCCTTCCTTCCTTCCTTCCTTCCTTCCTTCCTTCCATCCTTCCTTCCTTCCTTTTTGAAACTAGGCCTCGCTATTTTTGCCTGTGGAACTGCATACTCACGTTGCCAGGGGTACCACAGACTCAAGCAATCCTCAGCCTCAACTTCTCAGGTAGCTGGGATTATAGGTGCACCCAGCTAATTTCTTTTGCAACTAGGTGTCACTACATACCCCTGGTGGGTCTCAAACCACGATCCCTGGCCCCTGCCATGGCTTCCTAGGCTGCTGCTTAAAAGCATGTGCCACCATGATGCTGGCCCCCCAAAGCCCATGCTTTCTTTCTTTCTTTCTTTTTTTTTTTTTTTTTTTTTTTTTTTTTTTGAGACTAGGTCTCGCTATTTTTACCCATGGAACTGCAGGCTCACCTTGCCCGGGGTATCATGGATTCAAGCAATTCCCAGCCTCAGCTTCCCAGGTAGCTGGGATTACAGGCGCATGCCACCATGCCCAGCTATTTTTTGGGACTAGATCTCACTGTTTTGCCCTGAGTGGGACTCGAACCACTATCCCTAGCCCCAGCCACTTCATAGGCTGAAACTTACAGGCATGGGCCACTGTACCCATCAAAGCCCATGCTTTCAAGGAGAAAAAAAAATTTTTAAGTGTATGTGTTTGTTGCTGGAACCATGTCTGTTTCACCTGAGGCCAAAGCACCTTCATTAGCTCCCTGAAAGCTTGAGCATATTTAATCAGCCTCTGGGGACTCACAAGCATACTCCTTTGTGTACATCTCTTTTAAGCCTCTGCAGTATCATCTGAGAAGGACAGACCACAGACCCTGGGAGGTGGACCTCCACCGAGGAGCTGCACTCTTCGCTGTGCAGAGTATCAGAGGAGCTGGAAACAAGCAGTGGGTCAAGGCCAGGAGGGCACCGCGGGTGGTGTCTGGCTGGGAGTCACTGTGGCATTCTGGAGCATGACTTCAGAACTCTCCTGACAGAAAGAAGCAATACCTCGGCAGCTGAGAGGCAGGCAGGTCAAGACACCAAAGCTGAAGATGAATGGGCCTTCTCTTCACAGGAGAGAATTGAGATCCACTCTACTCTTTTTCTTTGTTTCCCTCTTGTCATCCCCCTTTGGTAAAATCTTATTTGTATATTTCAGTCTGAGGTAACAGGCTACTGTGAGCTAAGAGAACTTGCCCTGCTTAGACCAGAGGCCACAAATGGGGAACAGGCCCCATGGTGATCAGTTCGATGGTGGCAGCACTAATTGGAGCTCCCAATGGGAAGATAAAGCTCAGGACATCAAAGCTGGGGCTGAATCAACTTAGACATCATGATCTAAATGATGATCTCCTTCCCTCGCTCCTGGAAAGGAGGTGCGGGGATATGTTTGCTTTAAGACAGCGGGGGTCCTCTATTTACTTTATTTATTTATTTATCTGTCTATCTATCTATCTATCTATCTATCTATCTATCTATCTATCTATCTATCTATCTATCTATCTATCTATCTATCTATCTATCTATCTATCTATCTATCTATCTATCTATCTATCTATCTATCTATCTATCTATCTATCTATCTATCTATCTATTTATTTTTTACGGCACATGCCACTGTGCCTGACCTTTCATTGGTCAAGGTTACAAAGCCGTTTTGTTGCAGATTTTATTTTATTTTATTTTATTTATTTAGAGACTAGGTCTTGCTATTTTTGCCCGTGGAACCGCAGGCTCTCGTAGCCCGGGGTACCACAGACTCAAGCAATCCCCAGCCTTAGCTTCCCAGGTAGCTGGGATTACAGTGTGCGCCCGCGCCCAGCTAATTTTTTGGAACTAGGTCTCGCTACAGACCCCAGGCGGGATTTGAATCGCAATCCCTAGCCCCGGCTGCTTCATAGGCTGAAGCTTACAGGCAAGAGCCACCGTGCCCGGCCTATTGCAGATTTTAGATTCCAGTATAAAAGTAATTCTCTGAATCATTGTGATATATAGGAACTGGCTCAGGGTTTTCCAGGATCACTGAGGAAAAGCACCTTCTTCTAAAAAAGGGCATTGAAGGACCCTCTATTTACTTTAGAATAATGTTTTTAGGCAGCAGTTCAGACCCATTAACAGGTCATGAAGTCATTTAGTGGGTGTTGATCAGGGCCCTTTTTTGTTTGTTTTATGAAAGGAAACATTTTTTTACTTAAAAGTTTATTATTTCATAAATTTTTGTTTCAATTTAGAGAGGCATGAATCAATATGTCAGATGTATCTCTTAGGATGGATGGGTTATGATCAGTAAAGTTAGGAAACCATTGCTGTGAGCATTTATCTAATTTATCTAATGATAAATCATCTATAGATTGGAGTTATCAGGGAAGAAATGGGATCCAGCAATTTTGCTATATTTTTTGTTCACTTTGAATGTTGAACTCTCACATGTTTCCCTTTAACACATGTAAAGAAAAATAATAACTTCCCTTATAAACATTCTTTTGGGTGGTTTCATTGAGGAATTTTACACTATTTAGTATTTCTCACTTTTGTTTGGCCTGTGAGGAGCGAAGGCACAAATTCCACTGGTACATTTAGGTATCTGGTGGGGATTGAACTCCTATAACCTCTCACCTCTTTGAAGATGGAAAGGTTTGGTGCTTCCCCTGCGGCATCTGTGGCATGATTTGCCCAGGCCTGCTGGTGGGCAGGGGCACTGTGACTCTTCACCTGCAAGACTGCCAGTTTTACTGTCAGAACAGAGAGCCACTACTTGTCACCCCTTACTAATTATAATTGATTATCCTTTGTAGTCTGTCTTGGGATACTAGATAAGTTCAGGTGTCATTTGTGTAATTTAATTACCTGTCTGCCTGTGATCGGGACAAGGTACATTGTTCCCTCTCAAACCCTCTTCACCCTTGAATTTAGTAGTATTTATACCATTCATTCTGAACCTTAATCATCCTGAATTACATGTGACTAAATGGTTTCATATGTGTATGCCATAGTTAATGTGAATTCACTTATCTCACAGACACTTTTCATCACTTTATAAATTTGGCCTCCATACCAGGCACTCAGATACTCATTTCCTTCCAGATTGTACAGAAGGGCAGTAGCACAGCAGTGATGGCCTCATGTCTTGGAAAAAAATTGAGTCCTTTACCAAACATGAACAAAAACGTTAATTGATAGCTCTGAAATAGCATCAGTCACTCATTATGACTTACAATTTAAGGAAAAACTGAGGAAATTCCAGCAAAAGTAAAACTAGACCTTACTGGGCATAAATTGTTGACTGACATTTAATCTATCCCAGATGACTAGTTTAAACCAACCATGATGATTGTATTCTCTTACCAGTAATTGGTTCCAAGTAGACATGTCACCAATTATGCCAAATTCTTAGAAATGCTTCCTCACTGCTAAAAGTGATCTTCTTTATGTGGGTGTTGGGGTGTCTGGGTTATGATGCCAGGAGTTTCTGCTGTCATTTTTCTGGTGCCGGACGATGAAGCTGCTTACCTACAAGATGAAGTGCTCACTGCAAAATGATAAAAAGGAAATAAGAGCCCTGGATCCTTCATAATATTATTATGCAACTGCATCTACCAGCCCTGCCCTACTGGTGAACTTCCTTGTTATGTGCCCTAATAAATTTCCTTATTGTCTGATTATTATGTACTGTATGAGAGGGCTATTAATTATTTACAGACAGAACATTCTCACTAAAGGTTAATGCCACTTGGTAACATGGATTTTCCCAAGATACTTAATGAAATGCTGTCTGTATCCCATCCTGTATTTTCCAATCCTCAGAGAATTTTCTGGAAAATGTACATGAATCTAAAAGTTTAGAAACTCATCCAGATGCTCAGACCTCAGTGTATTGTCAGGATTAGTTTTTGTCAAAAGCTGATATTTGCTTCCATCCAGTCTGGTACTCACTGACATCCATTATAGACTAAGTTTCAGAATCTAATTCTTTCCTTAACAAGAAACATGAAAAAGTTCCAGGTATCAAGCTCTTTCTTATAGCTCATGCCATATATTACTTTAACTCTGCTCACATTTGGAACTTTTTTGACAAGTCTGTTTAAATAGCTTTCTGATCATATATGCCTTTCTTCCTGGTTGAGGTATTAACACAAGTTGAAGAGTCTACTTCCAAGCTTACCTTCTGTTCTGAAGCTCACCTTCCTACCAGAACACCTGATTGCTGCCTGGTCTGACTTTCTATGTCTTCATGCTCATCTAAAGCATGGCAAGATGTATTTCAAAAAAAAAAAAAAAGAGTAGCCCAAAGTACAATGGTGAAGTATTTTAGCAGAAGTGACCAAAATAGTGGTTCATAATTTCTTATGCCTGTTTTCTTTTTCTTTCTTGAGGTAAGAAGAATTTACAAGCTGTTAGCTTGGCATGCTCTGCATGAACCACTGTTAAAATTTCATGTGTATTGAGTTTAGTTTTTTTAAGTACCAACGATTCCAAAGAGAAAGGAGAAAATAACCAGAACAGTTTATTTCAAGAGCAAGTTTTATTAATTAAAATATCATTAGCAATAGTTCAGTATGTAAAGTTAATAACTTCTTTTAATATAGCCACTTGTCGTTTAGAGGCACAGCCCATTAACCTGAGTAATCAACTCTGTTTTCCCTTCAGTTCCATTTAGTCAGTTTTAGGGGTAAGCATAAATTTTTCTCTGGCTTGTGTTTATAAAAATAACTCATGTAGACTGCTTTATGTACATTTGTACATATAAAGAGAAATAAAATATATGACAGTCTTTATTCTTATAGGTGAAATAATTATGTGAAATTTAATTGCCTACTCACCAAAAATATTTTCCTTTTAATTAACTATCAATTAGATCCTCTTGTTCTTGTAATATATCTTTAAATTGCTTTCCTACTGCTGTAAAATTCTATAAAACTCTTCATTGCATTGTGTATCAGGAAGACATTAGTCTATATCTAAATCTCCAAAGACTTTTACAAAAAGTGATTTATCACCAGTTTTTTTTTTAATTTATGCTTGGGTAATATGAAGAAAGTAAAAGGACAACTCAAAGAAGGGAAGAAAATATTTGCAAACCATGTACCTGATAAGGAACTTGCTTCGAGAATATAAAAAGAACTCTTAGACTCAATAATAAAAAGACAGACAATCCAATTTTAAAACATGGCAAATATGGATGGACTTGATGGGGATGATGCTGAGTGGAATAAGTCAGAAGGTGAAAGACACTGGATGATTTTACCTGTGGAATATAGAGAAATAAAATGAATGAACTGACAAAACTGAATCAAAGCAAACCTCTGATTGCAGAATGGAGGTTACTAGATGGAAGCGAAGGTACAATGAGAAAAAGGATGGAGGCTGCCCAAGGGTAAAGGTAAAGGCCACCTGTGGTGGGTGTGGTGTAGTGACACAGTGTAAGAATGTGTGAAAGCATTCCCCTAAATCAATATACAGAGTTATAAACCAGTGTCACCTCCATGGAGACAAATAGATAGGTAAATGCCTTAGAAGAAATGAATAAAAATAGACAAAGAATTCAAATGGACATTTCTCCAAAGAAGTAATACAAATGACCAAAAGCACATGGAAACAGGCTCAACATTATCAGTCTCAGGGAAAGGTAGATCAAAATCACAAGATGCCACTTCATGCCCAGTAGGATAGATGCTTGTAATAAGAAAGACAACTGGGAACAAGTCTATGTTCACTATAAATTCATGATTTAGAGAAACTAGAACCCTTGTTTATTTCTGGTAGGAGTTCAGTCACTTGGGCCTGGAAGCTCCTATAGTGGTGAAATGTAGTTATTACATGAGCTCGCAGTTCCATTCCTAGGTCTGTCCAAGAAAAATGAAAATGTGTCCACACAAAACGTGCATAACTGTTCAGAGCATTATTCATATTAGCCAAAAAGTGAAGTCACCCCAAATGCCTGCCAACTCATGACTGGATAAGCCAAATGTGGTTTCTCCAAATAATGAACTATTACTGGATTATGTTATGAGCTGAATGTTTGTATCTCCCAAAAGTTCATACATTGAAATGTTTACCCCCAATATGATGCTATTAGAAAGGAGGCCCTTTTGTGATGATTGGATTTAGATGAGGTCATGAGAGTACAGCCCCCCCCCCCATGAGTAAATTAGTGCCCCAATAAGAGATCCATGAAGTTATGATGAGAAGATGATCATCTATAAACCAGGAAATGGGGGCCGGGCACGGTGGCTCGTGCTTGTAAGCTTCAGCCTATGAAGCGGCCGGGGCTAGGGATCGCGGTTCGAGTCCCGCCTGGGGCCGTAGCGTGACCTAGTTCCAAAAAATAGCTAGGTGTGGTGGCGCGCACCTGTCATCCCAGCTACCTAGGAAGCTGAGGCTGGGGATTGCTTGAGTCTGTGGTGCCCCGGGCAACGAGAGCCTGCGGTTCCACAGGCAAAAATAGCAAGACCTAGTCTCAAAAAAAAAAAAAAAAAATAGGAAATAGGCTTTCATGGAGAAACAAATCTGCCATCCATTTCACTTGGATTTTGCAGCTTCAGAATTATGAGAAATAAAAATCATTGCACATTATTGGTCATGTTTGCGTGGTTGTATCGCACCCCTTACTCCCCTTTTGCCCCTTCCCCCCCTCTAATCACTCCAACTCCTCTCGCTGCAAACTGTTGGTCTATGTTTGGCCCACTGATCTTTTCTTTTTTTAAAACTATGTCCTTTTTTCCTGGGTGTGGATTTGCACTTCTGAAGAGCAACAGATGAGGCTGCTTGGGTCACCAGGAGTAGCTGAGGCAGATAGTCAGGCCAACCATGTTGGGAACTTGTTGTTGGGCAAACTTGTGTTGCATTTCTCCAGGATTCTTTCTGTGCTTGTTGCTGGTGCTGTACCATACAATTCTGATATCTGGGCTTGGGAATCCAATTCCAGCCAGTGACAGTGACACTTTTGCTGCTGGAGTAGACTTCCCCAGGTGGTTGATCCAGTTCCTCTCCTCTCCTCTCTCTTGTTAGCAGTTCTGTCATGGGGCCACAGCCACTCGTGGTGGCTTTATTCTCCCATTGATTGGTATAGGAGGGAGCCTCTTTCACGTTGCATTTTTTTTTTTTAATCAACTTAGGCATATTGTTGTAGCAACCCAAGCTGACTAATATTGTGAAGAGGAGTGAAGTGTCCATATATGTTCTACAAGGATAAAAAGCTGAAATATTACATTAAGTGAAAGAGGCCAGACTTAAAAAGCTACGTATTGTATGATTCATTGCATGATAATTTCCAGAATGGATAAATCCATAGAGTTAGGAAATAGATTAGTGATTGCCAGTGGCAGGGAAGAGACAGAGTAAGGAGGGGTGACTGCTAATACTTTAAGATTCCTTTCTTGGGTAATAAAAAATATTCTAAAATTAGATGATGATAATGGAGATGAACTCTGAGTAAATATATTGTATGTTTTTAAACTGTGACTTGAATGACATGTGAACTCTTTCTCAGTTAAAAGAAAGTTTGTTTTGAAACAAACAAATATGAAAACAACCAATGGGACTGAACCATGGAGCGAGAGAGGAGGAGGGGGAAGAAGATGGGGGAGGTGAAGAACACAAAAGATAGTTAACAAATGTTAGTGAAGTGGGGAAGCCCCAGGGTACACAATAATGGACTAATGTAATATAAATATAAATATACATATATATGCAAAAAAAAACCCCAAAAAACAAAAACACATTTACCAGATATCGGAAGAGAACAATGGGCCAAACAACCAACAACTGAATATCAACTTAACCAACCAACAAATTGCAGAAAAATGGGAGATGGAGTGACTGGAGGGGGGATACGGAGGATCAATTAATGCACAGTTGTGACAAATCAATAAAATGAATTTTAAAAAAATAAAGAAAGAAAAAAAAGAAAGTTTGTTTTGTTATTGTAACAAAATAATTCTAGAAATATGCTTAGAATATAGTTAGAAGTAAATAGAAAAATATCGAGTCAACAACAATGATGAATCATCTACATTTGAATTTTATTCTTTCATATATTTTCCCCATGATTTACACACACTTTTCTCCTAGAGTACTGTTCTCTGTATTGTAATACCAATTATCCTTGAGAATGATTCTTTAACAGTTATCCCTGCAAAAAAAAAGTAATCATTCATCTACTACCACTCACTAGGGAAAGAGTCAAAATAAACACTCATCTTTATCTAAACCAGCCACTTTGTTTACAAAATCAGAAAGATTTCAAAGGGGAGCCAAGTGTGAGCTATCATCCAGAAAATATGTTCTCTGCCTTTTTTGTTTTCCTATAGTATGACTTTTAAAAAGAGAGACACATTAGGAGAAGTAGCTTCTAGTTAGATATTTTTTTTAAATTAAATTTGTCCCTATTCCTGAGTTTAGTAAGTACAGATGAGCACCCCATGGATGATAAATCATGGAAGGAGTACAAATACTGAAAACTGAGGAAGTGTTCAGTATTTAAAAAAAGGGAAATTATGTCTTTTTATTTATTTTTTTATTTTGAGACTAGGTCTCACTATTTTTGCCCATGGAACCACAGGCTCCTGTTGCCCGGGGTACCACAGACTCAAGCAATTCCCAGCCTCAGCTTCCCAGGTAGCTGGGATTACAGGCGTGCACCACCATGCCCAGCTATTTTTTTGGAACTAGGGCTCACTGCGGGCCCCAAGTGGGACTTGAACCGCAATCCCTAGCCCCGGCCGCTTCATAGGCTGAAGCTTACAGGCACAAGCCACCGTGCCCGGCAGAAACTACTTCTAGATCGGGAAAATATCAAAAGATTAATAATATCCAATGTAGATGAGTGTTTGAATATAACACTATCATTCTACTGGTGTTGTGAAAAAAACTAAAGAAATTAAAATATGGTTTTGGGGGATGTTAATTTGCAATGTTGATTATAAATTTAAATGTATGTACCCTTTGCCTCAGCAAGTCCATTTCAAGGGATGTATTTTAGAGAAATATTTTTAAGAGTACAAAGATTTGCTCAAGAATAGTTCCTGAAAGTTTATTTATATAATGAAAATTGAAAACAGCTAATAATCCATTAGCAGAGCAGCAGAATACCAGTACCATTCAGTGTTTTAAGATTCCTCCTTTTTAAACTAATTTAATTATTTTTTTGAACATGGTTGTAGTCACCGTAGTTCTCTTGCCACCATATCACCCATGCATAGTCACCAATTTTTTTGTGTTCAAAACTCCCCTGTCCCTTACTTTGCTGTGTACTTCAGTTCCATGGTCAGTTAGTTAGTTTTGATAATTTTGTCTTTTTTTTTTGTTTGATTTATCTATATTCCACATATATGTGAGACCATCTGGTGTTTATCTTTTTTCTTCTAATCTCAGCTGGCATCATCACTTTCAGCTCCATTCATGTTGCTGCAAATGGCATGAATCTGTCTTTTTTGATCCCTGAATACTATTCCATTGTGTAAACATACCACTTTAAAAAAAATTTTTATTCATACTTTAGATTTTACAGTATAGGCAGATGATTATTAGAAAGCCTCTCCCCCACCCACCATTGGCGACCCCCTCTGTTCACTCCGGCTCCTCTCCTTGTTGTTTTTTGGTCTATGTTAAGTCCTTTGGTCTCTTCATTTTCTATGGCAATGTCCTTTTCTTTGATGAGGTACTGTGATCCTAGAATATAGCAAACCTTGTTGGTAGATGTTCAGTCTTATCTCTGTACTGGGTAGCCATTCATTCTCCTTTGGAGTCTACTGGTGTTTTCTCGTTGTTGACGGTCTTCAGTCAGTTCCATTCATTGTAGAAGATATTCGTTGTGGAGGGCATCTGCTGAAAAACTTTGCAGATCACGTTTCCTCTCCTTCAGATTGTGGCTTTGTGTGGGCCTGCAGCCCCATCTCTGTGACCTTCCTCTCCCATGGAATGGGGAGGGCACCTTGCTTTCTTGAGTTGTGTATCCCACCTTAGCTTTTGACACGTCCACTCATTGTGTGGCCTTAGGTGTGATTCTGTGATAGGTGATGTCCATGATCATTTCTCCAGTCCATTATACCTTGTCTTTATCACAGTTCCTTCTCTTGCGATCCACTAGTATTTGTGCACAATATTTTGCTCTGGTCCCTCACCAATTCTATTGGTCCAATGGATTATTAGTTCTCTTTCCTTCTGAGGACTAATAATTGGGGTAAGAGTGAAAGAGGTGGCTGCGCCCCCCCACCCCCAGCCCGCGCGGGTGGCTGAGCACCAAAGCGGGGCGGCTGTGGGCAGGCCCGGAGCCTTATCTGGGTAAACATACCACTTTTTAATTCAGTCATCTGTTTGGGGGTATTTAAGATGTTTTCATATCATGACTATTTTAAATGTTGCTGCAGTAAGCATAAGAGTGCAGGTTTCCTTTTGATTTAAAAAGGAAGTTCAAATTTGTGTGAAGTTCAAATTTGTGTGGCATCCTTGCCCAGGGCCAGGCTAATCTCTGTATTGTTCCAATTTCAATATCTATGCTGCCAAGGGAGTACTCAAGATTCCTCATTAAGTGGAAAAAAAGTAACTTATGTGTTGGATGTATATATCATTGTATTTCTATAAGATTGATATCTGTAATTTTATGTAATAAAAATTCATATTTGATGCTCATTTAAAAGGTTAAATTAGGTCAGGCATGGTAGTGCATGCCTATAGGTGGGAACCTAGGAAGCCACGGCCGGGACCAGGGATTATGGTTCGAGTCCTGCTGGGAGCACATAGCGAGACCTAGTCCCCAAAAAATAGCTGGGTGTGGTGGCGCAAGCCTGTAATCCCATCTACCTGGGAAGCGGAGGCTGGGGATTGCTTGAGTCTGTGGTACCCCAACAACGTGAGCCTGCGGTTCCACGGGCAAAAATAGCGAGACCTATGGGCCGGGCATGGTGGCACGTACCTGTAAACTTCAGCCTAAGAAGGGCAGAGACTAAGGATTGCGGTTCGAGTCCTGCCTGGGGCCCGTAGCGAGACCTAGTTCCAAAAAATAGCTGGGCGTGGTGGCCCATGCCTGTAATCCTAGCTACCTGGGAAGCTGAGGCTGGGGATTGCTTGAGTCTGTGGTACCCCAGGCAACGAGAGCCTGCGATTCCACAGGCAAAAATAGTGAGACCTAGTCTCAAAAAAAAAAAAGGTTAAATTAGAATTAATCAAAAGGTTAAAATATGCATTTAAAATGTAGAGGTTTATGTAAAAGTCTATCAACAATTACTTCCATGATTTGTAATAGTATTTATCTTGTAATCTCTCTCTATATATCTAAAATATTTGAATTTCTTATAAAGATTATGCATTTTATATTCCAACATAAGATTTGTATTATCAAAAAGATTAATGATTTTAGGTTATGAAAATATACTACAAGCTGTTACAACAATGTAAGTCATCATACTTTTGTCCAATAGCATGGAATGTAATGCCAAACACAAACCCTAATATAAACGATGGGACTCTGAGTGATCATGTGTGTCAAGGGAAGTTCATCCCAGGTAAAACAAATTACCATCTGGTGTGTTTGGGATTGGGGGCAGGGCGCATAAGGAAAATCTTGCATAAACCTTCTCTCAATTGCACTTCTGTACCATCTCTCAATTGTATTTAAACCTAACGTTATTCTTAAAAAATGTCTTTTAAGAAAGCTGAATGAAAACTCCCAAGTAGAGCAATGGGTCAGGACCTAATTGCACATTTAATTTGTCTGTGCTTTCTCTGCCGAAAACTTCTACAATTTTAGATTGAAAGTATCAGGAAAGAGTTGGGAACAGTAGGAACTTCATAAAATCAAAAAGCTGTTCGAACCAATTCCTTTCACAGGCCAGTAACCAGGATACAGCAGACTCAACGAGTCAATCTCACACCTTAGAAGCAACAGGATGTACAGAACCCAGGTCTTCTGACTCTTGATAAAATTGGTTCTTCCTGTTTATTTATTTATTTATTTTTGGCGACTAAGTCTCGCTATTTTTTGTTTGTTTGTTTGTTTGTTTGTTTGTTTTGAGACTAGGTCTTGCTATTTTTGCCTGTGGAACCCCAGGCTCTCATTGCCCGGAGTACCATAGACTCAAGCAATCCCCAGCCTCAGCTTCCCAGGTAGCTGGGATTACAGGCGTGCGCCACCACGCCCAGCTATTTTTTTGGAACTAGGTCTCACTACGGGCCCCAGGCGGGACTCGAACCGTGATCCCTAGCCCCGGCCTCTTCATAGGCTGAAGCTTACAGGCACGAGCCACCGTGCCCGGCAAAGTCTTGCTTTTTTGATTTTGCCCGTGGAACCGCAGGCTCCCATTGTCCGGGGTACCACAGACTCAAGCAATCCCCAGCCTCAGTTTCCCAGGTAACTGGGATTACAGGCACACGCCACCATGCCCAACTATTTTTTGGGACTAGGTCTCGCTGTGCTGCCCAGAGTGGGACTCGAACCACAATCCCTAGCCCCAGCCGCTTCATAGGCGGAAGCTTACAGGCACGAGCCACTATGCCCGGCTCAGTTCCTCCTGTTTAAAGGAAACCGAGAAGTTTGAAATTTCTTTCTCTCTGGTTTTTGTGATTTCATTATGATTGAATTTCTTATCACATCAGTGATTCCTAACTGGAAAGCCTGGATCTGGGGGAGGTCCCCTGCATACTTCCACAGAGGCCTAGACTACTGGCAAGGGTGAGGGTAGGGTGAGTCCTACACCAATGGAGTCTTTGGTCTTGGGAACTAAGGGTCTTGGGCTCAGGGACCCAGCCTCCTCCCTTATGTGTATGGGTCATGGCTGGGAAGCCTCTGTCTGGGATCCTGAGCTGGGAGAGGGAATTAGTAGGCTCTGCCTTCTAGGCCTGGCCCTGATCCAAGCTGGTCTGGGAGTAGGGGTCAAAGTCCTTTCAGAACACCTGGGCCTTTGAGGAGCCTCCCAGCATACTCCACTGTGGCCCAAGCTGCAGGCAGGGGTGAGGGTAGAGTAAGTTCTGCATCACTAGGGCCTCAGGGTCTCAGGTTCAGGGGTCTTAGGGTGGGGGAGCTGGCCTCTGCCTCCATGTGGGCTGGGGGGTGGGGGCTGGGCACCTCTACTGGGGCACAAGCTTGGGAGAGTTCCCTCTCTGGTTTACTCCAATCTCAATCAGAGCTGTGCTAGGAATGAAAAAACTACTTCTCCAGCTGCAGACATAAAGGAGAGGAAAGGAAGTATAATGGCCTTGGATACACTCACCATCTGGGTAGGACCCAAACAGCATGATCGGAACTGCTGACACATGACCATGAGACTAGTGATTGTGGTGATCTGTCACAGATTTCCACCTACATCATCCCTGGGGCTGGGTAACCAAACCCCTGGTCCAGAGTTTTGAGCAACATGAGGCTCCCTCTTTTATCAATGAATGGGTGAAGAAAAAGCCACAGAGATGTGGCTGTGGCCGCGTGGCAGAACTGCTAACAGGAGAGAGGAGAGGAGCTGCACCCACCACTTCAGCAAGTCTGTCCCCATCAGGGAATGGCTCCACTGTCAATGACTGGGAGTTGGACTCTCATCCCAAAATACCAGAAGTATATGGCACAGAAGCAGCACCACATGACAGACACCAGAAACGAGCCTGGAGAACCACACCATACACCTGCTCTACAAGAGGTTTCTGACATGCTCAGCCTGATAACCTGCCTCGGTAACTCCTGGAGATCCAAGCAGCCTGGTCTGTTGTGATCCAGGAGTACAAATCTGCACCCAGGAAAAAAGGACATTGTTCCAGAAAAAGACCAGTGGGTCAAGCCATGGACCAGTGACTTTCAAGGCAAGGAATTGGAGTGACCAGAGGGGGAAAGGGTAAAGGAGGAGTAAGGTGGGAGGTTAGGGATACAGTATGGAAGGAAGGGCCATACCTATGAAGAACAATAACCATACAAATATGAACAATGTTGTATGAAAATTATAAAATAAAAAATTTAATAATATCCAAATATACTATGCCACTAAAACGTAGCCATTCAGGGTACACAATAATGTAATAAAAATAGAAATACACATATATATGCAAATTTTAAAAATTTAAATTAAATTTAAAAAAACAACCATCAAAAAAAAATAGCCATTCAACAGATGTTTGGTTTATATTGTCACAAAACTGGTACCATACAGCTACAACATTTTAAAATGTCAGTTGATCCATTTTTACTTTTTAGGTTCTATTTTTTCCATAGAAGAGAAAGGAATTATTTAGAAACTGATATAGACACAATTTGTAACAAATAGATGTTATATTGTTGATTTTTAAAATATGATGAAATGTGATATCTTTAGTGTAAAAATTATTGACAGTCTTTTTTTTTTTTTTTTTGTATTTTCTCTTTGTACACTGAAACTTAATTTGAAAGTAAAGAAGTAAAGGATACATGTCCAAATAGAGGTTATGTCTAATGTTGATTTTATTCCAGCTGTGTGAAAAAAAATTTATCATTTAAATCACAAATAATAGTCACTGTAAGTAACTCAAAGAAATGAAGAGTAGAATAGACATTAACAACTATTCAGTCCCTGAAAGAATTGAGATAGAAAAGGTCCTCAGAGCCGGGCATGGTGGCTCGTGCCTGTAAGCTTAAACCTACGAAGAGACCGGGGCTAGGGATCGCAGTTCCAGTCCCGCCTGGGGCCCGTAGCGAGACCTTGTTCCAAAAACAATAGCTGGGCATGGTGGCGCGCGCCTGTAATCACAGCTACCTGGGAAGCTGAGGCTGGGGATTGCTTGAGCCTCTGGTGCCCCCGGCAACGAGAGCCTGTGGTTCCATGGGCAAAAATAGCAAGACCTAGTCTCAAAAAAAAAAAAAAAAAAGATCCTCAGAGACCAACACAGATCTAGTAGCTTATTAATAATAAAGTTATCTTTAACTAATTCAATCAAGACTGTTTAGCAAGTTTTCTAAGGGACTTTAAAACTTAACAAGCTATCCACATTTACTTATGCTATTTAGACCCCTTAATTCAGGAGATAACACAGCTATTATTGTAAGTAAAATGGTCAACATCTGAAACAACATGTTGTAGCAGCCTCTCTGTTCTCTCAAAAGGAGTTTCTTTTATATTAAAAGGTAGTTTTATTTTATTTTTCTTTTTTTTGAGACTAGGTCTCGCTATTTTTGCCCGTGGAACTGCAGGCTCATGTTGCCTGGGGTACCACAGACTCAAGCAATCCCCAGCCTCAGCTTCCCAGGTAGCTGGAATTACAGGCGCGCGCCACCATACCCAGCTATTTTTTGGGACTAGGTCATGCTATGTTTTCCTGAGCGGGACTCGAACTGCGATCCCTAGCCCCAGCCGCTTCATAAGCTGAAGCTTACAGGCATGCCCCACTGTGCCCAGCTCTTAAAAGGTAGTTTTAAAAATACATAGAAGAGGGCCGGGCATGGTGGCTCATGCCTATAATCGGCAGTCTAGGAAGCCACGGTAGGAACCGGGGATCAAGGTTTCAAATACCACTCAGGGCAATGTAGCAAGACCTCATTCCAAATAAATAGCTGGGCGTGGTGGGGTGTGCCTGTAATCCCAGCTACCCAGAGGCTATTCCAGACAACGTGAGCCTGCAAAAGTAGTGAGACCTAATCTCAAAAATAAAATAAAATCAGAGAATAAAATACCTTAGAGATAAATCTTCCTCTTTGGTCCAAAGGCTTAAGTATAAAATCAATGGTATTGTAAAACAAAAGCTTACTTTGGTTTTAGTTTGTTTGTTTTGTTTTTGTTTTTTGAGACTAGGTCTCTCCATTTTTGCCCGTGGAACCACGGGCTCATGTTGCCCAGGGTACCACAGACTCAAGCAATCCCCAGCCTCAGCTTCCCAGGTAGCTGGGATTACAGGCACGCGCCACCACGCCCAGTTATATTTTGGGACTAGATCTCGCTATGTTGCCTCGGGCGGGACTCGAACTGCGATCCCCGGTCCCCGCTGCGGCTTCCTAGGCTGTTGCTTACAGGCACGTGCCAGCGTGTCCGGCCAAGCTTACTGTGTTTTAACTGAGCTGAATCTCAACCTGTATCCTTGGCACAACGCCATCACACAATGGTAGGCTGCATTTAGAAAGATGGTCCTCACAAGGAACACGGGCAGCTTCTAAGATCATTCCCAGCGCTCCTGCCTACTGGTGTTCGATGTCTACGCCTAATCCTGAGGACTGGACCTCGTGGCTAGAAGCAGAATAACATATGGTGGATGTGATGGGCTAATCCTTCCGTGTCAGATTATAAGAGAGACTGACTTCTCCTCCCACCCACCCCTGTCGTGATGCATGGTGTTGCCTGAGGAAA
Organism: Uropsilus gracilis; assembly: GCA_004024945.1. Classification (NCBI taxonomy): domain Eukaryota; kingdom Metazoa; phylum Chordata; class Mammalia; order Eulipotyphla; family Talpidae; genus Uropsilus; species Uropsilus gracilis. The sequence goes on along the minus strand of PVHY01019551.1, from coordinate 5,771 downwards.
GACATTCTAAGCCCTTGAGAAAGGAGCCAATAACCACAAGTTCACTCACAAGGCATCCTTCAGTCTAGTGGAGTCTTGAGATAATCACTGTGCTGGTTGCTGACTTTACAAACTTCATGAGAGACTAGAAGCCAAGGTACTTGGCTAAGTCCTTTCTCAATTCCTCACCCACAGGATTGTGTTAATAAATGTCTGTTGCTGTCCTGAGTGGTGAAGATTTGGGAGCAGTGTGTTGTTCAGGAATAGATGGCCGACACAAGGACAATGGAGTCCTCATGACACTCAGGACTCCATCTGTACTGATATTGGTACTCCATTGGTAGTGACACTTAGGACTCCATTGGTACTAGGAACTCAGTACCAACTGCATCAATTTTTTTTTTTTTTATTTTCTTCAGGTCTGGGTGCTGTTTTGAAGAACACTGACAATGAATGACAGGGAAGTACAATAAGGATTGTGAAAAATACTAAAACGCATGTCACAGAAGGAATTCTTGAGTGAACTGAAGACATTAGGGTGGATAAAAAGTACATTTGAGGAGGAACATGATAGCAACCTTCAGGTATAGCTCCTTTGGAAGAACTAGAAATCTGAAATTCTATTTTATAGATCAGAAAACTGAGACTCAGAGGGTTGTTATTCTGATCTGACATCACATGATTGAGCTGAGAATACAGCTGTGGAAGCCTAAACCAGAAACAATTGTAATTTTTGCCACTTCAGGGGTACATAGGAAACCACTATGGGAAGACCAACCTTAATTAGTTGTAAAAAAGCACTTTTTAGTAATTGGAGCTTTTGAAAAATGTAGTGTGGACTTCTGTATGGAGTAGTGGGTCACTGATACTGGAAGTGGTTAAAATAATCAAATTGGGTATTTGCTTAATTAAACACTAAGTTGAATCTGATTAATCGCATGCTTCCAACGAACTCTAACTTATGTTTCCACATTAATTTTTAGGTTATAGGCAATAAAAAAAAGACCAATATTTACCATGGCAGTAAAAACAGAACTGGAACCTTAAGCATGAAATGAAATTCACTTTATAGAAATAAATACTACATTTCCATTAAGGAATACTAGAATAAACTGCAGGCACAGTAACTATTGTCATACAAGAATAAAACTCTGAAAACAAAGACTTTTTTACTTTTCAAAAAATAAAAGAGGTAAGAAGAGCATATATTTTTAGATTTGAATTATTTTTAGAAATGAAAAGACATGATCATGAAATATACCCTATGAAATGGAGTGGAAAACATATTCTCTTCCTATTTGCATCATAATGATCAGGTTTAGGAGTTACCAGTATGAGAGAGTGGGTGATCATTGTGGAAATTCTATGTATAATTCTCTTTAAAGATAATTAAAAATCAGAAGATGGATAGGCCGAGAGATAATCCCCACAATTAAAGAGCTCTCTCTTTGCAGTTCTTCACCAGCTCTTTGACTCCCACAATGAGACAACAGGACTTAAGCAGCTCAATTAAAGCAAAGATTGCAAGTTTTACTTAATAATTATATAAGAAGTGCTTTTTAAAAGAACAATTGTGAATGCTCTTTCATTTACCAGAGCTTCAGGAACTTAAAAAAAAAAAAATTACTCTCTGGCTCAAGTTACTGTTTGGTAATAATTATCTTTCACTGTAAAATACATTGATAAGTACTAGAACATTATTTTTGAAATAAATTCGCAACATTTGTAAACCCAGAGACTCAAATTCAAGATAGCAAGCAGCCTTCTCCATCTCAAAAACGGCAACTAATTCTTTTGAAGCTCACTTTGGGATTATCCTCAGCTCCTCTTTTTGTCATGTTCCATGCTTAAAACATATTAACTCCATCTTCAAGATACACTTAGAATCTGATACACCTCAGCATTTCCACAAATGCCATCCTGGGCTAAGCTGTCATTATCTTTTGGCTGAATTCTCCTTCTAACTGACCTTACATTTGGTCAGTGCCCCACCTTTTCTAGGGCTTTCCACTGCACTCATCACCATGTGGTCTGTAGGGCTTGAAGATTTTTCTCTTCTAGGTTCTTTGATGAATAATTAAATTGGCATAAGGACAAATATTTTGTGTCTAAGAGCCTCATGAAAATAGGAGACTCAAGAAAATGACCAAAGGAGGAAGCCTTTGTGGTTTTTAGTCTAAAAAGCCAAACATTTATGAGAAATTAACAAAACAAAGGGTTTGGGTTTGGGAAAGATTAACAAAGTTTGTTTATAACAACCTTTACTGCCTTCAATTCCCTATCTCTGGTGACAAGGCTCCTTTGCCTACTTTCCTGGTATAGGGAGAGCACGTTTTTTACGTAGGAGATTTCTCTTTTAGTTTTCTTTGTGGGGGCAGGGGTCAGAGTGTCCCCTCTGCATTAGTCGTCTCTTGAGTACCTTTAATTTCAAATGATCAATATACCAAAGTTAATTAATTAATTAATTAATTAATTAATTAATTAACTAGCCATATCTCGAACTGGCATGATCTGGCCCCCATCCCATACCTAGGCTATCCACAACAGGGACCATCATTGATTTTCTGATCTCATCTATATCATTCCAAAGACAGACCCTCTAGTCACACTGACTTTCTTGTTACCCACCCTAATTAAAATTGCAACTTTCATGACATGCACTTGCCTTGCCTGATATATTTTCCTACACCTTTCTTCTTGTTTATATATTACATACCTTTATGTTTTTTATTATATGCCCCCCCATTAGAATATATGCTTTATTAGGGGTTTTGTCTATTTTATACATGAATTTGCTAAACGTATGTATCTAGTACAGTGTCTGGCACTTAGTGGAAATGCAATAAAATTTTGTTCAATGACTTAGTTAATTAGCAAGAACTCATTGTTTATACTAAGGTCTTATGGGATGTACTTAGGTTATTGATAACTAGTGATAACTAGACTAAGGTCTTATGGGAAGTACTTAGGTTATTGATAACTTAGGTTATTGATAACTTAGGTTATTGATAACTATGGGAAGTACTTAGGTTATTGATAACTAGTTATTGATACTAGCACGTGCCTGTAATCCAGCTACCTGGGAAGCTGAGGCTGGGGGTTGCTTGAGTCTGTGGTACCCTGGGCAACGAGAGCCTGCGGTTCCACGGGCAAAAATAGTGAGAACTAGTCTCAAAAAATAAATTATTTTAAATTTTGCATTGACGGTTATTTTGCAATTGTAGTAAATGCTGGAAAACATAGATGTAATTAGCATTTTTTTAGGTACAAGGTGAATTGCAGAGTTAATAAGTGATGAATCAGACAACCCCTGGGCATAAAAGTAGATATTTGCCTAAGGCAATGTGCCCAGAGGAAGATTAAAAGTTTCTTAATTATTGACCCGGCACGGTGGCTCATGCCTGTAAACTTCAGCCTATGAAGCGGCCGGGGCTGGGGATCGCCGTTCGAGTGCTGCCTGGGGCCTGTAGCGAGACCTAGTCCCAAAAAATAGCTGGGTATGGTGGCACGTGCCTGTAATCCCAGCTACCTGGGAAGCTGAGGCTGGGGGTTGCTTGAGTCTGTGGTACCCTGGGCAACGAGAGCCTGCGGTTCCACGGGCAAAAATAGTGAGAACTAGTCTCAAAAAAAAAAAAAAAAAAGTTTCTTAACTATAGCTTATATTTAGTCAAGCTAGAAAAATATTTGTGTGGTTTATGAGCCTTTGTAAAATTCCCTTAACCAAACTCAGCAATGAACCAGGAATTGAAAATAAACCAAAATCCAAAACAGGAACTTAAAAACCTCACTGTATTCTATCGACTAATCTCAAATCAAAGGTAAGCAGATTCACTGAAGAGTGCCACAGTTCATTCAGTAAATAGAATCAACAATGTTTTAAGAAGACTAATTTTTTTTTTTTTTTTGAGACTCGGTCTCCCTAATTTTGCCCATGGAACCGCAGGCTCATGTTGCCCAGGGTACCACAGACTCAAACAATCCCCAGCCTCAGCTTCCCAGGTAGCTGGGATTACAGGTGTGTGCCACCACGCCCTGCTATTTTTTGAGACTAGGTTGCCCTAAGCGGGACTCGAACCGTGATCCGTAGCATGAGCCAGCCTCTTCTTACTAGACATTGATATATTTAGTGGCAACATTAGTTTTTCTAATTTCAGCTGGGCATGGTCGCTCGTGCCTGTAAGCTTCAGCCTATGAAGCGGCTGGGGCTGGGGCTAGTGGTTCGTGTCCTGCTTGGGGCAACACAGCAAAACTTAGTCCCAAAAAATAGCTGGGCGTGGTAGCGCACGCCTGTAATCCCAGCTACCTGGCAAGTTGAGTCTGGGGATTGCTTGAGTCTGTGGTGCCGCGGGCAATGGGAGCCTGCAGTTTCATGGGCAAAAAGAGCAAGACCTAGTCTCAAAAAAAAACAAACAAAAAATTTGTTTCTAATTTTAATATACTTTCAAAAATTGTACAATTAAGCAATAATATTGTTAATAAATGTTATTTATTAAAATAGCTAATTGAATCATTTATAGTTGCTTATGCAACCACCCAATATTGAGCAAATATTCCTAACTTTTTATAGTTATAATATAGCCAAACATATTGCAATTCAAGAAAAAGAAAGTTGTGTAGTCCAAAACCTGTCTTGGACTTGGGAGGAAACTGCATTGTTTTCTACAGACCACAATATTTTTTATCATCTGATTTCCTTTTGAATGAATGTTCTGTGAGAGGTAGGGGAGATAAGGTTTTGTTTTTCCTAAATATTTTTATTCTAAACATTGTACAAGGAGAGATATTTATAAACATTTAATACTTGATTAAGATCAGAAATTAAAGTTGATGATAAAGCAGAAGGATCTTTTAATAAAAGCAGTTCAATAATTTAAATAAAATGCCTACTTCATTTGTGGAGCGTGTGTGTGTAAACCACTCATGCATAGTTTTATATGATCTGTTTACCCACCACCTGGGTAAAGAAATAGGACCGCTGCCAATGCTGTGCAGCCCTTTCCAGCTCATCTGTCTTTCTCCCCAGAGATAAGATTATTTTTATTTTTTATAGTCTAATGTATTTTAATAGCAAACTGACAGAAACTGTACACAAGACAATATTAAAGACCTGTAGCTGCATATAGGATAACTCAGAAAAGCATAGTAAATGAATGGAATCTACTGTATGATAAAAATGCTACAATCACCATTTAGTTTTTGGGGTTTTTTGTTTTGTTTTGTTTTTTGTTTTGTTTGTTTTTGAGACTAGGTCTTGTTATTTTTGCCCATGAAACCACAGGCTCTTGTTGCCTGGGGTACCACAGACTTAAGCAATCCCCAGCCTCAGCTTCCCAGGTAGCTGGGATTACAGGCGCACACCACCACACCCAGATATTTTTTTGGAACTAGGTCTCGCTATGGGCCCAAGGTGGAACTCGAACTGCGATCCCTAGCCCCAGCCGCTTCATAGGCTGAAGCTTACAGGCACAAGCCACCGTGCCTAGCTACCATTTAGTTGTTTTTAACTTGTTTTGTTTTTTTTTGTTTGTTTGTTTTTGTTTTTTTTTTTGTTTTTGTTTTTTTTTTGAGACTAGGTCTCGCTATTTTTTGCCCATGGGACCGCAGGCTCTCGTTGCCCGGGGTATCACAGACTCAAGCAATCCCCAGCCTCAGCTTCCCAGGTAGCTGGGATTACAGGCATGCACCACCATGCCCAGCTATTTTTTTTGGAACTAGGTCTCACTACGGGCCCCAGGTGGGGACTCGAACCGCGATCCCTAGCCCCTGCCGCTTCATAGGCTGAAGCTTACAAG